>JAOUQZ010000044.1:28928906-28942865 GCA_028564935.1 Neosilurus hyrtlii
ACACACACACACACACACACACACACACACACACACACACACACACATATATATATATATATATATATATAAAAAATAACACACACACACATACACACACACACACACACAAATATATATGTAAAATGTGTGTGCGTATGTGAATATTTGTGTGAAAGAGAGCTCACAGTGGGATGGGTGTGTGTTAGGTGCCTGTAGAACTCCCATCACTTGAAAACCTTGTCTAAGCAAGACATGTAAATCCACCTCCCCCTCGTGCTCATGCTGTTCTTCCTCTCTCGTTTAAGCTCTGTTCATCTCCAGGCGACTTTCTTTGAGCTCTCCTTGCTGTCGTCCCTGCAGAATAACGCTGTCCTAAAAGCAATGCTAAAATGGGAGTTTTGCTTTTGTGCTGTCCCTTGGTACAAACACTTAGACACAAGAACACCCCGTCTCTCACATCCAGTCACCTCTCTCTCTCTCTCTCTCTCTCTCTCTCTCTCTCTTTCTCTCTCTCTCACTTTAGCCGTTACCTCTCACCTCACACACACAGTGAGAGAAACACACACCTGTTATCTGCACAGGGCTTCAGAACTGGCAGCATGAAGGAGATTATTTCTCCCTGAGTTAGTTCTTGTTTCTTTTTTTAACGCCTCATTAACCACTCCTTTTCCATAAACCTCACAACCTCCTCTCCGACAAACTTCTCAAACACACTGAACAGGTACAGCATTTATCTCTCTCCTTACAGTTTATAAAGTGTATACTCATCTTTTTTTTTGGCAGCATGGTGTGGGTGTGTGTGTGTGTGTGTGTGTGTGTGTGTGTGTGTGTGCGTGCGTGCGTATGTAATCGTTGTTCTCCCCAAAAGGTTCTATGATACACTTTTTTTCAGACTATACATGTTGATTAAAGGGAAAGCAATCTCTAACCTAGAACAGCCTGAGGCCTTTTTTTGCACTGTGAAAAAAAAATGTAGTTTTTTTCCTCCCTCAACTGACCACTTGAACACTTGACATGCTCACGATCTCAGTTGGATGGGTTCTGAGGCATGTTCAAGATTGGCACCAAGAGCTTACTGCTAATTGCTTATGCATAATGCATCCCTCCAGAACACCTGAATAAGAAAGATACATAAGTGCATGTATGACTTGCTGGGGTTTAAAATACTGACATACTACAACATAACCAACAAATTCAGCTATTGAGTAGCATAAAACAGGTCATTAAATCACAAACAAACAAATAAATAAGGCTGACTGGTTCAGCATTCATCCTGTATCAAACATTCATACATTAGTCTCCAGTAACTGCTTTAAAGATGATGGCATGGCTAATTTAATGTCACCCGATATCCCCCTAAGGTTGAAGATGGAAGATCCCACCGGAAACCTACCAACACAGAGAGAACATGCAAAAGTCCATCAAACCAAATTCAATCCAGGAGCTTGGGGCTGGACCCCTCCCCCTTTGTTACCAATACAGTGACACTAACACTAACATCATGTCTATCATCCAGACAGCCGAGTCTGTGTTGCTGATTGGCTGGAAATGTGTTGTGTGGCTCACACTGAGCAACTTTGTTTTTTATTTACAGAACCAGAACTGTAAACAGACATGATTTTTTTTTTGTTTGTTTTTTGGCAAGCCATGAGGAGCTAGAATAGAATTGAAGGCAGCGTAGTCATGTCATGAGTAAGAACAATGAAATCCAAGCCCTTACAGGGCTCATGATGACAATCATGACAATTTTCTACAGCATTATAATGATGCAGCTGCAGTTACGTTGGTCACCATGACCATTCCGTGATCACTTCCCAAAGCAGTGGTGCCCAAAAATCACTGTTAAATAGCATTGCAAACATCTTCCCCTCCCTCTCTCTCTGCTAAGATAAACTTAAATTTATGATGCTTTTGGGAAACTGGACCCTGCAAATTTCCTTATTTGTCATCATCATGCAACGGGGAGCTGGTCTGGAAGCACAACGAGCAAATGAGGACATGAACGAGAGAACCGAGCAAAACGAAGGATGGGATAATAGCCTGCAGTGTCTGGGATGAAGAAGACTTCTAAGGATTTGGAGTGTCGTTTCTACAGTAATCAGCCCACTTAATGGTCAGAGGGGAGAAAAAGAGGAGAACGAGAAGCTGCATGGTGGAAAGTGCTTGCATAGTACGTAATTACTGTTAAGTCACACCCCCACCCCCTCACCCCCCCCATTCCTGGGGCTGACCGATGGCGTCTTCACTAGGGGGAGGGTTGCACACTGAGGCACATGAGGCATCAATCCTCATATACGGTCACGCGCACATCAAGCAGCAACTGCATGACAAGTGAAATCTGCTCAGGCTGACCCGAGTCACCATGGAGACAGTTGCCAGGGGTGAAAAGGAAAAAGATGGGTGACTGAGTAGACACTGACCATTTCACGGCCATCAACACTGTTGTACTCACCTGCTGTCTGAGTCTCCCTGTCCGTCTAACACACACACACCTCTCCCTATCATGGTTAAGTGGATGGTCATGTAGTCATCAGGACAAGATCCTTTCCCATCTCTCTCTTTCACTCTCAGTCTCTCCTCTCACTCACTTTCTCATCTCTCTTATTAGCTCTCTCTCTCTCATTGTCTCTCTCTCTCTCTCAAGTCTCTCTTTCACTCATTTCCCGCTCTTATATCTCCCTCGTGCTCTCTCTCCCCTGCTCTCTCCCTGTGTGTTCAGAAAGCGAGCCACCCTTTCATTTTCAGCCTACATGTTTCAACAAGAGCTGGAATTCATTCCAATTACTGAATAAATGCAAGACTCTCTGCAGTGCTCAAACAAACAGGAGGCATTTTATAAAACGTATAAAAGTGGGGCAAGGCACTGCTCTATGCAGCATGAACAAAAATGTGTTTATTGTGGTACTGCAGGTTTTAAGAGCAGCTCTGTGTGTCATTTTTTTTCAAGAACAAGAGTGCGAGAGGTGTTTATTTCTGTAAAACCAGAAGAGATTTTTTTTAAGCTACCTAGACTTTCGTAGCATGACCTGCAATTTTAAATGCAAACCAATGTATACACAATAGCAGCACCTTAGCTTCCTTATTCAGAGGTGTAAAAACCACAGTCGCCTTGTCTGTTTTGACTGTGGTTGGGGACTGAACTGAAGTGACTTGTCTGACAGGAAGCATACAGTAGTGTGCAGAAGATTATACACCACCACTGTGTCTTAAAGAGCTCCTAATAATCATATCATTTATTTATAATAAACCATTCTATTTGGTTTAAAGTTCATTCATGCTATGCAAAAGTCAAAAAAATAAAATTTGAGACACCTTTCAATTTTTTCTAAAAAATTGGTATTTTTAATTTTTTTTTTTTTTACTTTATTAGCCACACTTTTACCTCAGTATACTTGTCGGAATGATTTTTTTTGTTCCCATTGCCTACAATAGCATTATTTAATACATTTTCACCAAAAAGTAATTTTTTACTTCTTTTTATTAGGAGCCATTTTAGACAAAAGTGGTGGTGTATAATTTTCACTGCACACTACTGTGTCTGTCATTGGTCTTTTATGCTTAGAAACTACTTCGAAGCAGAACAGATAAAAACACGAAAACTTGAAATCACTATCGCAGTCTGGCATCTCCTTATACACCTCCTCACCATCTTGCAATTTTATAATCTCATGCTACCCCTTTAGTGTCCATTGCTATGTCCATAGCTCAGAGTGTACATAATGCAAGATACACAGCACTGAGCACCTGGATGGGAATTCAAAGTCCAGCCGAGCTTGGTTTTACAGCCTAATTATCCTTTCGCTGTCATATCTCTGTCCCTCGATTCCTCTCTGCAGCAGAACGGAGGAGGAAAAGAGGAGGCCAGGTGCTAAAGCAGAAGAAACTCCTTTCTGAACCACTTGAAGCAAGAGTAAGAGTTATGCACAGTTATGCGCCGCAACAAAATAAAGTTATCAGTGTGAAGTCGTTCGGAGGTCACAGTTTCCTAAGGAGGTTTTAAAATCCATCAGAGCTTAGCAATTTTTTTTTACTTCCTTTGTCTCACCTCTGCGCTCTGTTAGATCTCCTCTTGCTCTCTTCCTTTACCATTCCTATTCTCACACTCACACTCTTTTTTCCTGCAACGCTCTGATTCCATTAGAATACGAGAACGCCAGCTTGTGAGTGAGACGCTTTGTCAGGCGGACGTTAGGGGTTTGGTGTACTAAAGGTTTTTTCCGCTCTGTCTCCCAGTCTTCGCCTTCATGCTACACAACACCATTTTACGAAAGGCAGAGATGACAGATGGATGAAGAAATAGCCGAGGAAAAAAAAAGGGAGTGCAAGAGGTGGGGTGGGGGGTGGAGGTGGAGAAGCAGCAGATAGGAGCCTCTTAAAAGGCACGTTGCTAGAGAGAGGCACATTTTCTATCATTAACTCGACCATTACTCCTTGGTCAGTATGAGTAGAGTGATGTTCCCCAGCAGTAAAGTGCACTTCTATATTTTATACCATGGTGAAAGAGGAAACAGTGCAGGAAAAAGGAAAAAATGTACATGGCTGATGACAGGGACCGAGTGCAGCACTCCAACCCAGTCTGGTGCCATACGGAACAGCTCATACATTATACACAGCTCTTGGCTTCAAACACCTCAATGTGTTTCGATCTCTTCACGCACGCACACACACGGGCGCACTTAAAGTTTCTATGAGAGGGGTTTAGGTTTTTTTTTGCTCCCAGGCACTGTGAGTGCCAAAGACTCACGCATTTTATAAATAGATAGATTAGAGAGACAGCTAGACAAACAGACAGAAAGATCATTTACACAATTAGGGCGAGCTCTAACGAGTTTGCAATCAGAATAATTAGCAATTATGACCCCAACTCAAAGTGAAGGTCACTAAATAGTAATAAGAAGGAACACTGAGGAAAACTTCTCTAATCTTCTCTAAATCTAATTCGGAAACATCCTGAGTCTGAGGTGAGTAATTGTTGAAGCATATGCTACACTGAAATCAGCGAAAAAGTACACTAAAACAAGATTAGGACAGGATGTTTTGCAGCTGAGCTTTGCTTGCACACACAAGCAGATACAAACAACGAGAAACCAGTGAAAAGCAAACTAAAACAAGATTTCTCTAGTTCATAACAGCATATTTCGAAATTGACGCAGGCCAGTCAGATAAACTTTGCGTATCAAGCCAAGCTCACACTGTTTAGCTCACAGCATCTTTTTTTGGTCTGTTCAGCGTACTCATTCAAAAACGAAGCTAAACTAATGAAACTCAAGTAAACCACACCCCGTAAAGGTGTTTTAGTAAATACTACAGGAAACACACAAAAAAAATCCTTTTGATTCAAGCATTATCCACTCAGAATAATGACCAATCAGACTGTGCCATTCCTCTATAGTAATATACGTTATCCTTGAACAGTGATAAGGCTTGAACAAATAAGATGGACCAAAACAATTTTCCCACAACTAATTCAGAAATCCAAGAATTTTAATAAAATGCCATCCCAAAAAATGTGAAGAAAGCTATGTAGTACAGCCTTCATGTTTTTGACATTTTTTTAGCGGAGCTCCGTGGAGAACACTTAAGAAAAATTGGTATAGCATCAAACATTGTGTCCGTCTGTATGGGTACACATGAGAACCCTGTGGTGACGTTTCTCATGCTGGTAAATAACGTTTGAAATGGGAATGAACGTCTGAGTGATGATAAACTGTTACTTGTATTACTGCATTAATCATTTGAACAGAAAGAATCACATGGAGGAAGCACAGGCATTTATAACGTGCTCTAACGGAAAGGCATCTCGCTGTGAAATCCCTGTGATGATATTGGGTTTCAATTAAAGAAATTTCATAACGTGATGGTTATGACATTACGTCCCTGATGGCGACATCAAAACAAATTCACATTGAAACCGTTCATCAGGAGAAGTTAATTTTTTCGGACCTCCTAAATCACTCCTAATTCGGAGTGCCTAAATATATATTTTACACACATATATTTTTACTTTTTTCAAACTTTGAGTTGTTTGAGTGATCAAAATGGAAGTAAAGTTTCTTATGTGTCCATGTATACATTTGCTGAAGGTGGGGTGGATATCAGCGAGTAGTCCCCACAGATACATACATGAAGAAGCACAGCTATGGAAAAAATATTACAAGACCACCTTTAATGGGGATCCCTCTAAAGAATGGTAAAGAATAAATCCAGGAACTTGTCAATTTTTCGAACATAACAGCTATCCCACGGTCAGTGTAAGAGAGCTGAGAGACTTTATGAAGGAAGAGATGACACACACAGGATAGAAGTCGACAGAGACAAATAGTCAGTGCAGTGCATACATACTACACATGACATGCAACATGCCAAAAACAACATGGAATGACAGACACAACAAACTGCCTTACAACAATACCCACAATCCCCTGAGAGGATGCCCAGGACACCGAGTGAGTTTTGCTGCTGTTCAGCACTTTGTGTCACATCTACACATGCACAGTTCCTGAGTAGGTGTGTGTGAGTGAGTGAGAAAACCAAGAATTTTTAAAACATACAGTAGACTGTAAGTAAGTTTGTGTGTATGTGTGTGTGTGTGTGTGTACACTGTGGTCGTCTCCACAAAGCAGCCAATGTTTATAATAGTTCAAGTGATGTTTTTATGTAATGTACACTATGTATACGTGCGTGATCTCACTCACCCCTGACGACCACAGTGACGGAAGCTTTGCCGGTGCCGAGGCTGTTTGTCACTTCACAGACGAAAGTTGTGTTTACAGAGTCGTCCACCTTCTGGATCGTCAGTTTATCGTTTTGTTTCATCACAGTGTCCGGCATAGGGCTTGTGCCCCTGTCAGGGAACATAAAAAAAAAATAGTTTAAGAGAGCATTAAAATAATTCAAACCAGTACTACTGCAATGGATGTGCCAATCATTATAGGTACATTTTCCTTATGAAGTCAAATAGGTGAATGATTCTCACAAGGAAAAGTCAACTAATCACTAATTAGCAATGGACACCACCATTCAAAATTTGGGGTCACCCAGAAAATTTTACAATTTCCATGAAAACACAAACTTACCTTCATCAAATGAGTTGCAAAATGAAGATTATAGATTGACATTATAGTCAAGACATTGACAGGGTAACAAAATGATTTTTACTTGAAATTGTTTAAATCCTCCATTTGCTCCAAAAAGGCAAGACAGCCATGTAGACATTTGTCATTCAAGCTGTCAATTTGAGATGAAGAAAAAAAATTGAGAAACTTCACCCCATGCTTCCTGAAGCATCTCCCACAGGTTGGCCTGGCTTGTGGGGCACTTCTTTCGTATCATACGGTCAAGCTGCTCCCATAACAGCTCAACAGGGTTAAGATTCTTTGACTGCTCTGGCCACTTCATTAGTACCAGATCAGCTGACTGCTTCTTCTCTAATAGTTCTACATTGCTCAGACTTGTGTTTTGGGTCAATGGGTCATTGGAGGGTGCTGTCCATGGGGTATGGCATGGCATCGTGAAATAGTGATCACCTTCCTTGTTCAAGATCCCATTTACCCTGTACAAATCTGCCAATCTATCACCACCAAAGCACCCCAGACCATCACATTTCCCCCAACATGCTTGACAGATGGCATCAAGCACTCCTTCAGCATCTTTTTATTGATTCTTTATTACTCAAACACCTCAAACTTGGATTCATCTATCTATAACACTGTTTTTTTTTTTTTTTCAAATCTTTCCCTGTCTGTGTTCTTTTATCTTTAATTAATCTTTTTCTTTAACTGACCAGTCTAAGATATGGCTTTTCTTTGCAACCTAGAAGGCCAGCATCCAGGAGTTGCCCCTTCACTGTTGTAGTTGAGACTGAGGTTTTGTAGGTACCATTTATTGAAGCTGCCAGTTGAAGACATGTTAGGCATCTGTTTCTTAAACTACAGACACTGGTGCACTAATCCTCTTGCTTAGTTTTGCTACCACTTCTCCTTTTATCCTGGTTAGAGCAAGTACGATGTACGGAAGTCTGAGATCTGCTTCTTGGCAGTTACTCACATAGAATAACGTCCATTTCTCAGAATAAAACAGACTGATGAATTTCAGGAGAAAGTACTATTTCTGGTTCTTTTTTTTTTTAATTTTGAGTATGTTATCAAACCCACAAATGTGGATTCTCCAGATATTCAACAAACACAAGCCAACTCTATTACTTCTTTAACCAGCACAACAATTTTCCTCTGCACTACCATAACTGCAAAAGTCTTTACTAATGATCAATTAAAGCTTTTAACATGACAAACTTGGATTAGCTAACACAATATGTCACTCAGAAGTTGCTGAAAATGACTCTATTGAATGGCATTGTATCTCCTCAAGGAATAGATACTATCACTGAATATCTATGTGCCAGCCTTCAGTGAGGGGTTTCACTTCAGGACACAGCACATGAAGCCTGTGGAAGAGTGGTTCCTGGGCTAAAGGGAGGTTATCAGATGCTGATTTTCTTCCTTTAGATAGTAACAAGCAAGTTTGCTATATCACTCACAAAAAATTTATTACTCACGTGTTCCAGTTCACAGAGAGAGGAGCGGGGTTCCCCTTATACATGCAGGTCAACAGCACGTTTGTCCGACCTATATACCAGTTATTGTCATATCCTTCAATCTTCACCACAGGAGGATCTGAGGGAGGGAGAACGAGAATAGAAAAGGACAGAGAGATAACGTAAAAAAAAGAAAGAAGAAAAGAGAGAGAGACGTGAGTGAGAGACAAGGAGCGAGAGAAAGAAGGAGAAAGAGAAAGAACGAGAGGGAACGAGAGAAGGTGAGACATACAGAACATGAAAAAGAAAGGTGAGACAGAGAGAGAGAGAGAGAGAGAGAGAAAGGTGGGGGGAAAGAGAATGAGAGCAAGGACAAAGAGTGAAGGAGAGGGAGAAAGAGGGGTCAAGAGAGAAGGAAAGAGATTGAAACAAAAGGGAGAAAGAGAGAAATATAGATAGATTAGAAGATATCGAGGGGGTTTTAAGGAGAGAGAGAAAGGGAGAGTGAGAGAGAGAGAGACCATGTTTATCTGGCACCATTACAACTCTGCACAGAGGTTCGTGTTTGAACATTAGCTAACTAAAATTACACAAGCCAGCCTACTGCCAGGTTTATAGCAACACACATCTTTCTGAGCTTCATTGTGACTAATTAGATTTACTCTGACATTCTTCTGTATTGACAGGTTAGTATTCATGACTTACTCAAGCACACTCAAGTGTCTACGTGAAACAAGGCAAGCAGCAATCTGGAAATAATTAACATCTTGTGCCTCGTACTGTTCTACAAAAGAAGGAAAAGGCCATGGACGTACATTCTACCACCAGTTTCATGGGGAAGCTCTCCGGTCTGTCCAGTGTGCGATGGGACACCATGCAGCTGATGTCCTTGTCATTATCTGCTATCGTGGGCGTAAGCATATACTCGCTCCGCACCGTCACGGTGTTGTCCTTGTTTTCTGTTTGGACCGGATTTGACCCATTGCCGCTCAGAGTAGTTACCCATGTTATGGTTGCGGGTGGCCGACCGTTGGCAGACACGCAGCTTGCTACCGCGACAGGAGACTTGTCAGCACGCACGGTGATGACAGAGGCTGAGTTCTCGGGCTTGGCTGAAAGAAAAAGTAATTCAGAAAAGAGGAGGAGTTTTGACCTTTATTTCACAGTGCACTTTGACAGAACAGAGAAAGAGGGGAAGCGAGGAAGAGAGGAGGAAGGGAAGGAAGTAAACATTGAGGATTGGTTCGCCTCTTGCACAGTGCTAGCATTGTACACACGTTCCTCTCAGAGAAAGACATCAAAGGGAAGGAGAGGGGAAAAGCGACGGAGAAAGACAGGAGAGCGGCAGCCTTTCGGCATGATAAGCAGGCAGATCAATAGCGCAAAAGACACAGAGAGCGAGAGACTGGTCAAGGTTAACGCCATGCTTCACACATTAACAGCCAGCTGATTGATCTGAAAATATCATGCACAAATCCACCCCAGCCTATAGATTGAGGAGAAGCAGAGCTCAACATGAATATTTAAACCAACACCCATTCCTGAATGCTCACCTAGAATGATCAGGGATGTTACCCCCTTTTCGGTTCCTGTGGGGTATGCAGCATACTCGCAGATGTACTTGCCCTCGTCTGTCAGAGCAATGTTTGTGATCTGAATCGTTGGACTTTCTAGAGTGGGGGGTGTTGACATGAAATTCACACGCCCTTGAACTGGGGACACTGGGTAATTCGCCCCAAACTGCGGGTGAAATACTGCAATATTGGTCCGAGCGCCAGAGTTCGCTTCTAAAATCCAAGACACCTGCAAGGTGAAATGACAAAACATTGATGTTAATACAATCCAATAAATAAATGGCATGACTCACAGACTGTGCACACACACACACACACCTTAAGAGAAGGCAAGGGTTCCACATCAATAACTTCCTTCACTAGGACATCAAATTCAGGTAGAGAATACATCTTAATCACAGGGTGTGTATAAGTGTGTGTGTGTGTGTGTGCGCATGTACAGAGCGAAAGAGCGAGAGAGAGAGAGAAAGAGCAAGAGGGATAGAAAAAGAGTGAGACAGAGAGTGACTGAGAGAGAGAGAGAGACAGACACTGATCTGTCAGTGCAGTTCTCATGTCATCAAAAGTGAAGATGTGTCATTATTATTACCATTAATATACACAATATGATGTGCATTATTATGATGATTATTATTATTATTATCATCATTATCTTCATCATTATCTATAATTTGACTCATAATATTAGCAGAGTTGCCGAGCAGAACACCATGGTTATTCTGTGGCCCTCTGGTGTCCCCACCATAGGAAACCCAATAAAGCTGCCATGTCACTGAACTGATGCTGATTGGCTTTTAAAATATCACTGACTTGCATTACAGCAATTAAAAAATAATGATAATTTAACAAAAAAAACACAAGTGAAACCCAGACAATTAGAAGCTCATACACCACCTCTCACACTGAAAGAATAAAAACACAATCCAACTCAGGTAGGCATGCAAACTTGTGGGTGAATGACTGTTTATGGAGCAAAGGCCGAAATCAGAAGTGTTACAGAACACGCAGTGATTAATCAGATAATTAGACTAACAAGATAAGGCCACACAAATGAATTCGGACATCAAGATTCACTGAATTGGAGGGAAAAAGCAAGAGCTAGAGAGGGGGAGAGATCACATACTCAGACCAGTACAGTACTTCCCAAGATCCAGAATTTAAAAAATTATCTATTTGAGCCTAAAAAGAGGACAGAAATGGGTTATTTCAAAAGTATCTCCTTTCTGTCAGGGATACAAAGCTGAGGTAAACCCTGTGTAAGCACAGATGCAGTGAGAACAACAGGCAGAAACACAAAACCCTGACTTCCCACAGAACAAAGAATCTGTGCTTAATGTCTGCAGAGAAGGTGGAGACAGAGGAGCACTGTCTTCTACACTGTGTAAAAATAAGAAAAAAAATAAGTCAGAACTTTCCCCCTAAATTAAAAAAAAAAAGAAAATCTAAACTTTTGGCAACAGTGTACAAATGGATGTACGTCTTATCGAAGGGTTCAGCTGCTACAGCAAAATACATTCCAAACTATAATGTTCTGATGGGCGCACACATTGTTTTTTTTTGTACATCCTCTTTTCATTCCTGTTATCATCCATGAGCGCTCGGCCCCTCAGCCCCTAAGGACTCCCAGCCACAGATGGACGTGGCTTTAATCTGGGTTGGAACTTGCAATTTCCAGGTCGATAGTTACAAACCTTGTCAATGCACTACTCAGGAGCCTACACTACCCTATTGTTCTTAACACTAGCTTTAGCAACACCGTATCCAAACAACGAAGCAACTTGGAACTGTGAGTGAGCGAGTGAGCGAGAGAGAGAGAGAGAGAGAGAGAGAGCACTTGGGGGCAGTTTGGCGGTAGGATGTGACCTCTGACCTGAGTAAGCTGAGTCTGGCCTCGATCAGGAAACTGACAGCGCAGAGTGACTGTCTGTCCTGGATAAGACACCACTTCTGGCTCCACCTTCACCTTCTGAGCCAATAAACCTGCAGAGAACAGAGGAAGAACAAGGGCATGAGAGCAGCAAGCACCGACACCTTCCAACTGTGGACTATGTGTGGATGTGTGTTGATGTGTGTGTATGTATACAAATGCGAGTGTGTATTTTATGACTGGCAATCACTGTAATGGAAAATCATTTGCGATCTAAATTATACATCTTTCTACAACACACTAATGGGAGAAACTCTTACTGTGTGTGTGTGTAAAGCAATGAGAAAGAAATCCCCAAAAAACCAAACGTTTTCCCTGAAATGCTTCTCTCTGTGTCAAATTAATCAAATAAACTTAATGTTGTACCCCTCTGTAGGTGTCTCAAATGTGTGTGAGCGACAGAGAGAGAGAGAGAGAGAGAGAGAGAGAGAGAGAGAGAGAGAGAGCGAGCACGCGAGAGAGACAGACACTCCGGCCAGCTTGCTACATGGATTATTTAAGAATTTTGCGGTTTTTTTTGGTAACAGTTGCTGGAACTGTCCTCCCCTCACTTTTCAGTTTAATTTCTTCACTTCTCATCACCACTTCCTTCAGAAAGGGGGAATAACTGAAGATTCTTGCTCTTTTACAGTAACACTCTACTTTCTATTTCGGACCAAACTATCAGCTGTAATTTTTCAGCGGGGTTCGCAGAGATCAGAAAATGAAAAAATAACCCAGCTTCCAAAATACACAAAACTCTAAAAACAACATTTGACAAAAACATTTCACACCATACTCTAAAATATTATGCTATAATGTACTGAAGCACTTAATATCCCACTGGGGAGCCTACCTTAGCCGACTCCGGGTGATGGCGGAGTACACCCTAAACAGCTTGCCGGTCCATTGCAGGGCAACACACAGACACAACTGTTCACATTCACACTCATACATAGGGGCGATCTGGAACAGCCAGTTAGCCTAATGTGCACGTCTTTAAACTGTGGGAGGAAGCCGGAGTACCCAGAGAAAAACTATATAAGCATGGGGAGAACATGAAAACTCCACAGAAACACTGAGCTGAGCACAGGACTCGAAACCCAGGACCATCATGCTGTAAAGCTGCTGTGCTAACCACTACACCACTGAGCCATACTCTACAATACACATTAAAAAAATTCAAATTTCTATCTTTATAGGTGCCCATGAAACAGTGCAGTTGATTTAAAGACTATCTGACTTAAACATAAATTACTATATTTACACCACACTGCTATTGAATGAACCAGTACAGGTGTACTGATGAGTACCATTCCATTCAGGAAGTCAGGATTGCCGTGGCCACAGTCAGAAATAACAATCAAAATACCCGTGACTGATTTCTGGACTTTAAAATCCAAGAGGGATGTCTTGTTTGTGTTTCAGGAAAACAGTCATACACACAGTACTGTCCAACATCTTTCTCTGTACATGTTGCTACAGTGTTTGTACGCACAAAATTCCAAGTAATGTGAACCCTGGCTACAAATTGCTGACACTGGTTTTCAAACTCCTATTGCAGGAATGCAGCTGACGCAGCTGTGATGTCATTCCAAGCGCCGACTTCTGAGGTAAACATAAACACAGCAACATTTTAGATATAGTGAAGCTTTCTTTAAAGAGATGTTAATTTAACCTCGTCTGGAAGGAGTCTCCAGTGCCAGTGCTTCGTGACAGTCCGACAGAGGAAAATCTTCAAGAGAAAGATTCCCTCTTTCACAGTAACACGACATACTGGATATTTGTGCTATTAATTTGACTAGGGGTGAAAGAGACTGAGTACCAGTACTCATACCTTTCAGACATTTCTGACAAAAAGTACAATGTGTTGTTCATTCACTCATGTCACTCATTTGAAGAATCACCTAATCCTACTATGGTCATGGGGAGAATGGCACCTATTGCCATTGCAGGGCAACACA
>JAOUQZ010000044.1:28951867-28966568 GCA_028564935.1 Neosilurus hyrtlii
GTACACCCTGGACAGCTCGCCAGGCCATCGCAGGGCAGAAACACGCTGACAGCTATGCAGCTACTCTTGACGAAAATGGCAATGGTTCTTTTACATGCCTCTTACCACAGACAGTGAGAGACATGGCTGGCCTTTAATAATCCAGTTAGCTGCACTGGGGGGGACAGCAGTGACAACCTGCTGATACCCCTTGAACCCCCAACCTTGGGATCAGCAATCCAGCTCCCTACCACCAGGCCACCACTGCCCCTACAAAGAGCATTTATTCTTGAAATGCCCCCCAGGTCAACACCATGTCTTTGCCAAGCACCTGATTTTGAGCTGATGTTGTTTGAATTAAGTGCAATATATAATGCATGTATGGTGTTATGTTAAATTGAACTGTAAACATGTCAAGCAATCTTTTTGGTTAAATCGTTTGACCGTGTTCACTACTGTTCTTATATTGGCTGTTAAATGAAACCCTCTCAGCGATCGGTTTATTCTAGACTCTTTTCACTGGATTTTTTTGAGTAATATTTAGTCATGGCTAGTTACCACCCACTGGACATCCTTTCCCAGCTATGACAGCTACTGACCAGGGTGGGAGAAGGTCACCATATGCTTCATCCAAAAGGCATATGATTCCAGCCTACCACTTTTTTTTTTTTTTTTAAACTACTGCACATCTGGGGTGGAGAAGGAAAGCACTATCTGTCCACTTTCATATGAACTCACAGATGTCCATGATCAGCTAATATTGTGGTGATTGACAAGAAAAAGAGCATATTCCATCCCTTAATCCCGGACAGCCCCACCAATTACACTCTCTTGAGCTTCTGTCCATCAGCGGGGTTTGAAATTGCGATCTCCAGATGAGGTGAAATCTTTCTTGTCATGCCACTTTGCCAAGTTCTTAACAGAACATTTTTTAAGTTTGTTAGAATGAATGCCCCGTACAACCAGGGGCAATTACTCATCACCTATACACCTTCTAGCATGCTTGGGAGGCTGGAGGAAAACCACAGAACCCAGAGGAAACCAATGTGGACATGGTAGAATGAAGACGACAACTCAAGCGAGGCTTTAACTCATACCTAAAAACACTTTACTTATTGTGCCTCGTCATTAAATGAAACCTGTGTACAAAAAATCTTAGCTTGTCTGTTTTTTTCGGTAACACTTACACAGGATCTTCACTTGACCCTTATTCATGATCATATCTGTACTTTATTGTTCACTTGGGTAATGCAAGAAGAAAAAGCCATCCTGTTTCAAAGGTTGGCACGTAAGCGCACACACAGGATCTTGCATGTTAATTAAACTAGTGCGCTGTAATTAGAGTGCGAAGGGAGATGGAGCGAAATCAGCGGTGGATCAAATCAGTAAACGCATGCGTAAAGAGTGCAGACATCGCCGAGCTCCACTGCAGTCAAATAATAACCACGCACATCCAACAGCAATGAGCTCCATCTGGCAGGGAAGGCAAATACACAGTGTTACCTCTAAAAACACACACACACACACACACACACACACACACACACACACACAGAGCATTAAGCTGTTAAATGAGCCGGCTTGCCGCGTCTCCGTCAGAGGATGTGTGTGAGATTAGGCGGAAGCTTCTGGTATTAACCACTGCTGATGATTAGGAGAGGATCATCCTGGATTTTCATCACACATGCACTCCCGCAATGTCAGAGAAAAGCTAATTACACACATATACACACACACACACACACACACACACACACACAGAGAGAGAGAGAAAGATGGAGGGGGGCGGAGCAAGCCAGCAGCAGCAGGAGGAGGTGAGAAAGATTTTAAACAGGTCGGAGGATGTTCATGTGAAAGATCAGATACTGTGTAGCCTTGTAGGTTCAACCTCACACTGGCAACACCTCTCACACACACACACACACACACACAGACACACACACACCCTCTCTTTTTTACCACTGAGTGAAGCTCCTGCTGTAATGTGAGGAGAAAACGAAGGAAGGAAGGAATGAAATATTAAAAAAAAAAAAAAAAAAAAAAAAAAAAAAGGAAAGAGGAAATGAGTGTGACTCGGAGAAATGCAACAGCTGCTCCACACCACATCTGCAAAAAGTCAGCAGATACTCCCAAAGAGAGCACAAGAGTGAGTGTGTGTGTGTGTGCGCATGTGTGTGTGTACTTGCTACATACTGAGAACCAGAATACATTTATCAACAGAGTGAGTACAGTTTGCCTGGTACTATATGAGAACGCAACGCACACCCATCCACAACAATTTAAAAAGGTAAGAGGTCACTTGACTAAGGGCTACCCCAAGTTTCCATGGTAATTGAAAAGTTAGTCCCAGCGCACCCCTCTGAGGAAGCGTCTCTGCTCTCCAGCAGGGGCACCCCCTCACCCAACAGGAGTAAATGAGCAGGAATCTCTATCTGTTGCTTTTACCCCACGTGGTCTGTCCTGTCTCGCTGTCTGTTCCTCTTTATTCAAGTTTGGTGCTGACTGATCACACACACACACACACACACACACACCCCCCAAAACATTTACTGTAGCCATTGTCTTGCTCTGGCTCTGGTCTTCCTGCCAATCCACACACATGTGGTTTATTTAACCTTTCTCTCTTCTTGCCTGTGCCTATTGTTGCCATTTTCCCCCCAACTCCTTCTCCTTTGTACTTATCTCTCTTCATCAGGCTGCGTCTTGCTCTGCTCCTTCTTGCATCCTCTCTCCACCCATCCATCAATCTCTCTCTTACTCAATCTGCCTTTCTGTCCATATCCATCCTATCCCATCTCTCCACCCCTCCCTCCAGCTCCCCAGGAGGTGACCAGCACCTAATTGAGAAGTCTATGCATGTTTTCCTATCAGCCTTTCCAGCCAGGGAAGGTTTGATAAGGTGCACAAACTTTAGCAAATGCATGCACACACAGATATACACAGTCTTGCTTGCACATGCACACACACACTCTCTCTCTCTCTCTCTGTCACACTCTCTCAATGAAAATGCTGCTGGTCCACACTTTAGCCGCAGAACTTTAAGAGCTATTTGAAGTGCTGATGTACCACACTGATCCATACTCCTATGGAATTAGTCGTAGCCTCACATACCCCACTCTCACATTATTCAGACCACGAACTTCTCAGTTCTGAAATATGTGATCTGATAAGGTCATCCCACCACTATATAAACACACTTCTAAACAACACTGCAAAAGAGCATGCTCTAGTTATTCGCCAAACTGCCACTTCCTGTCACTTACTCAGATGGTTCTGACCACATTTATGGAGGGAAACCAAAAGGAAAGTACCAAACTGTCTAGCAAAATCTAGCGGCCTTTTGTGTACTAGAGTGAATGACATTTAGCTGATGAGATTATACAGCATGCGCAGTGTTGATGGAGATCACACAGCTCCTCCTATGATGCTGTGCATAACTGAGAAAAACGAGCATCGAGCGAGAACAAGATCAGTATGGGACCAAAACTCAAAGATGTTAAAACCATCAGTAAGATAAAGATTTTTTTCAAAAGTCTTCCAGTTTAAGAGATCCAGTGGAATGCTACACTAAGCTCCTCGAGCTCCTGCAATGCATTAGAGTTAAAATGCTGATGTTGGGTTATGGCCAGCTGTTGCAGCTTTAACACCTATCAAGGCACATATCTTTTCCATCCCTTCTTTCTCTTTGAAAACAGTCTGCAATACCTTTTCACTATGGTCTCACCCTCACTCGTCCCTCTGCACACACTTCCACCCAACCATCCACCCATCCATCACTTCCAGTGCGTCGGAACAAATAAACACAGAATGAGGAGAGGCCTGGAAAGCAAAAGTAGGACAGCACCACCTGGGACTTACCCTGGTCGCTCCCCCATGGAGAAAGAAGGAGAGGGAATGATCAGGGGAAAGGGGGGAGCACAATGATGTGTGGTTAACAGGCAGATATCCAGGTGTGATGGGGAAAAGAACCTTAAGTATAGAAGAGAGGAGGGACAGACAGCGTGATGAGAGGTGCAGCCTACAAGTGTACGTTTTCACTAATGGAACAAAAAAATGGCTTCCAAATGGGACAAACCTGGAAATTACATTTTTATAGACTAGTTTTATACTTACGTTTTATAGTTTCACAAACTACTGTTATGGACCGATTTAATTAAATAAATTAGTCAGTATCTACAGGTGTTATTGCAATCATTAATGCATAAAAGATTTCCAGTAAAACAAAACAGGAAGTGAATTGTGCGTTTCATTTTTGTGTCCGCTCATGAGTAGACGTGCCTTGGGGATTCCCCACAGAATTTCAAAGACTGTTGTTGTTTAGTTTCGTAAACATGAAAATAGTCTCTCATTTTAAACATTACGTACATAATTAAGTTGTGCTACAGAACCTAAGCCACCTAATATATTACGAGTATGAAACTCAAATATTTGCCATTTTTTGTGGTGTGGTGGGTAAAACAATATCACTTCCGTATATTTATTACAATATAACATTAATATTCAGACAGTACAAGCAGTGTTTGGTAGAGGATCACAAATGTTAGACAACTTTTTCATTTCTGATTCTGTTCTGTTTTTGTGAATTTCAGCTTCCGTAGTCTGGACATGGGATTTAGGATTTAGCACATGCTACAGAATACTTCAAGCAGACTGAACAAATTAGTAATCTGTTCCACATTCGTACAATGTCCCAAAATTATGTGCTTTCCAAAAACCTTTGTGACACCATGAAACTCTTGAAAAAAGACTAACTTACGAAGCCTGCCAATTTTAATGAACATAACGTTAGGCCATAAAATCTGTATCATTTTGAGAGATGGTTTTCTCGATCTAATGGCATGATTTAGATCTTATTTTATTTAACTTGAAAATTTACTGTAATTGCCTAAAATGTGTCCCAATTTGCGGTCACATTAGCAAAACCATAAACACAAATAATCCGTATCAGATCATACTTTACAGCACCACTACAAGCAGAAAAATACAAACTTTTTGTATTTTCTTTGCGTGCTTTCTTCAGTCCTCCTTTCAGACAGTCATGCAGGCCTCAAGGACAGCTATGAGAATCATTCGTATATATAAATACACAAACAAACAAAACTACGTACTCCGAGAACTATCTCCTGTAGTCATCAACCAGCGGAAAACGCAAGCACGGGCGCTAAACCAAATCCAGGGCCATCTGGCCTGAAACAGACAGCATGCTCTGACCGCAGTGGTTCATCCTGCACATAATACAGAAGCACACTGACAAAGCACGGAGCGAACGAATGCACCGAGGCAAAAACTATCCAAGTTAAGAGAACACTGCTCCCAAAAGAGGACATTGTGTGCCAGCAGTGCGCCTGCAACACCGTCAACAGACATAAACCTCCTGAGTGTGAAATTATAAGGCCTCTATTCAACCATACCCCGCATCAAGACAATGTCCCCATCAACGGAATGATACGCAGGTGGGACAAATCGCATCTCGTTGATAATGCGTTGGCTGTATGCTAATCACGTGAGAATTGGAGCAGCGACAAAATGTCAAGTTAGTGTTTCAATCCTGCATCTTTGTTTCTGCTAAAGTCGGGGGGGAAAAAACCACTAGGAATTTTTCCACAGTTTTCAATAATGGCATGTTCCTTGGGAATACAGCCGCTGAACAGTGTCGTGTCAGTGAGGCTTACTGAACTGGAAGAGCAAGAGCGAGAGAGAGAGAGAGACAAAAGAATGTTTATTCATCCTTGCCTCCAGTGAAGGAAGCCACAAGTGCTACCCTCTCATTTATTCTAAATGTCAACCTCTCGAAGAATGAGCAAGAGGGAGAGAGAAGCCCACACAGGTAAATGATACAACACAGAAGCTTGCTTTCAGTCTGTCTCTCTCTCTCTCTCTCTCATGCGCACGCACACACACACACACACACACACACACACACACACACACACACACACACACACACACAGTGTGACTGATAGAAGTAGGGCGCAGACAATGGGCACTCTGTTTCCGCATGGTCACCATACCTGTTCCTGGTGTACAATGCAAACACACACTAAATTCCACCTTCATGTTTGTGCTCAACTTCAAACCTGTGCCCATCTCCCTGTCCCTTTCTCACCACCTCCCTCCAACTTCATCATCATAAAGCAACTACAAGCTAGTCAATCCCTGAAATATTCTCGCTCTTTATCTCTTTCCTGAGGCAGAAAATCAGAATGGAAGGATTGAAGGATGCCCGAGCAATTGTTACATTGTCTCTGTGACTTAACCTTCAACACTCTGTAATAAAAACACAATAGAGGTGAAGATGTGAAAGAATGGCTATAAAAAGGCTGGAGAGTGGCATAATTGGCAATGCTCAAAAAAAAAATTTATGGGGGGGGGGGGGGGGGGGGGCAAACAAAATGGTGTCTCGTTTAGGAGGAGGATGAGGGAGGGGAGAGGAACGAGTGGCACTGAGAGAACGAGGACGCCAGAAAAAACAATGAAGCGGAGAGGGGGAAAAATGAGAGCTAAAAAGACTGGAGAGGGAAGACAGGCAGATCTGTTGTGTGGTCTGAATCAGAGAGAGGTACACAGTCAAGGAAAGAAGGGACAAAAAGAAACAATAAAAAGCAAGTGAAGAGAAGGGGATATATTGCACTCATCCATTAAGCAGCTGACAGGAATAAATCAGAGGAGACAAAACCACAAGAGGAAGCGGCTGGCGAGGACAAGCCAAACTACCACATGACAACAGAGGCAAAGAAAAACACCGCTGTCAAGTTCCTTGACTAAATTTGGTTAAAAAATCAGATCAGATCTGCTTTTGCTTCCACAAGATTAAACATTAAAGCACAGCTAGCACTGGTTTCGTGAAAACTGGCACTAGGACGCACATTCTTAATAACAGTGCTTCATCATGGCTGTGCCAGGCATGCTAATGCCATTAGCTTTCTTTTAACGACCATGCTAACCAAATACAAAGCCCTGAGAGATAGCACACACCTGAATTTGTGTTATGTAGATGTTCTGGAATGAGGACGAAGCAAGGACAGCTTTGTGAGGCTGAAAATTAGGTGTCACTGGGTAGAAAAAGGATGAAAGAAAAAGGATGCTGGGGAAAAAAAAAATTTCCTAGCCCAAAGTGAAGTTTCAAAAAATAAAAAAAAAAAAAGAGAGAGAAAGAGAGAGAGAGAGATGCTAAGAAAACAGTAGGCAGGTTAATCTGTAATGGCGGCCCTTCAGTTGAGAGGTCGTGCTATGCCTTTACTCTGGATAGCCGCTAGTTTGACAGGGGCTTGAGTAAGCCATGTTTACCTTCAAGGGCATTGCTGGCTTTGCTGATCAATACGGGATCAATAGAGCAAAGCCCAGCCTGTCTCACAGACACTGAATGGACACATTAAGGACAACAGGGATGGGAGGGGTTGCTCCTCAGGAAGTACATTTCTGTATGGCTCCATGTTCCCCTCAGAACAGGGAAGAAGGGAGGGCAAGTCAAGGTTACAAAAAGAATCATCGTCTCTGATCTCCAAGGTTATTAAAGGTCAGGAAGGTATGTACTTCATTACAGAAAATGGTTCAATTTCCTCAACATGACAAGCAATATCATAATAACCTCATTAACACTCTCACAGCCGAAAACATTCTTCACCCATTACATAGTTGAGGAGCCAGGAATCAAACGCGTGCGTGAACAGAACGAGGTGTGACAGAAGTAATTGGTGTTCAACGTCGAATGCCTTGTAATGATCAAACCGCAATGTGGAATCCATTATGCACTCTCAAATAAAATCCACAGAGTAGGGAAGACTCACTAGTACACACACACACACACACACACACACACACACACAGGAGTGAGGCTCATTTTGCTGAAGCCTTTTCACAACAGTCAAAAGAAAGCTTAAATTCTCCCTTCATTTGGTGCATTTTCCAGTTTCTATTCCTCTCTTTATTAAAGCAGAAGTCTGATAAATAGCTGAGAAGTACAGCTTGTCTTGGTAAACACAGACTATGCTGGCCCAGTTTTTATACTTGGTCTCATCCATGGGGAAGGTTTTTCAGTTTGGTCATATCAACAGGTTAAGTACTCCGTGAATAATCAGCAAGTACTCAAGGGCTCACATTCTTTATTCGCCAGAAACATTTTAGCAAATAAATAGTTAAGACCATCTGAGTTTAGTCCAAGACCAGGATTAGTCGAGACTAATCCCAAAATGAGTTTGAGTCCAAGTCAAGACCGAGCCCAGAAGGTCTGGAACCAAGTCAAGGCCACTCGTAACGGAGAGCCGAGTCCAAGTCGAGACCGATCCCAAAAGAGGGCCGAGTCCAAGTCGAGACCGACCTCAAAGGAGGACAGTTTCAAACTGCATAATGTGCACGGCATGGTGTTTTGTTCAATTTGAGTGTGTTTTAAGACCATTATTAAGCATAATTTTGGTGCTACAGCAATGGCTTAGAAGAGGTTCCTGCCTCACAGTCTCTAAAATAACCGTCATCTCCTCCAACTCAGTGGATTGCAAGTTTCTTCCCCCACTGCTACTGTAACCAGATACAACCATTTACATGAAAAGTTTATAAGGATACGGCCTTATTTGTGCAAGGATTTATGTTATCTTGTTGGTTACTAGACTTCGACTGACGTAAAAAGCTCCAAACTTATTCATTAATTTATTCGCTCAACCACTTTACTGGGTCGCAGGAAGGCTGGAGCCTATCTCAGCTGACTCGGGAAGATGGCAGGATTCAACTTGCCAGTTCATCACAGGACCAACACACACACACCCATTCACACTCACACCTTTGGGCAATTTGAAACAGCCAATAAGCCCAATATGCATGTCTTTGGTACTGTGGGAGGAAACCAAAGTACCCACATGAAACCCACGAAAGCACAGGGCAAACATGCAAACCTCATGCAGAAACACTCTTACTGAGCACAGGACCTTATAGCTGTGAAGCAGATGTGCTAACCACTACAACACCATGCCGACGGGTCAGGGTTATGTAATCCCAGGACAGGAACCAGTGAATGCAGAACAAACTGTATTATAAAAGTGTATAAAGTTTATGTTCATATTTCCAGTCATATTCGTGTGTATTATTTTTAAAGTCTCTGTTTTTTTTTGTTTTTAATCTATATCCAGTCACATGGTTAGGTGACATTCTTAGTGTTCACCCATTTCCGAAAGATAATCAAATTATCTCTATTTTTAACCTGAAAGTAACAAAAAAATAAGACATCTTAGAAGAAGCACCACTAACAACTAACAGTACAGTAGAGGAGATCACCCCGCCTGTAATCCTTGATTCATCCCTCTCTCTCTCTCTCTGCTTGGCTGCCCAACATCACAAGAGAAATGATTAAATTATGAGGTTGATTTAAATGGCCATGTCGACTTCATGAATCTCTGAAGCTGTAAAAGCATCCTGAAAGCTGACATCTGCTCCCAACAAGCAGTGGAGGGAAAAATAGTGGAAGAAAAGAACATGGTGAGGAAATGCTGCAAGTCATGGTGGAAGAGACGGGTGACGAGAAAAATGCTTGTCGTTTTGGTGATCTTTTCTAAAGAAAGGCTAAAAACATGTTAACTTAATAAAAATGCCTACTGACTTTATAAACAGATAAGTGAAGGTCTATCGCTGCATCTGGATACTCAACAAGTACAAACAATGATTACATATGTACGATCACACTTGGACGTGCTTGTCAATATCTTCCCTGTCCTTTGGTCCAGATGTTTGTACCATTAGCCTACCACTAGCTGTAAGCATAAATCAGCGTCAGCCAATTCAATGTCCTTGTTCTAGAAAGAGGATAAACAAATTACATTTTATTTGATCAGATAGCTTATTTTTGTAATGTCAGAGTACATCTGTTCCACTCTGAATTGGACACTGGCTTCATTTGGGAACAAAGTCTATTTCTTTCCCTGGGGAATTCTTTTACTCTTTAGTTACTCAGATGGCACAGCTAAATTATGGGACACAGTATTGTAAGCATAGTATGGTACCTTCTAATACTACAGATTTAGTAGAGTACCCAAGTAATCCTTGACTAAAGTTCATGCATAATGAGTATTTGGACATTCTACATGTTTGCTGTGTATCTAGATGCAGCCCTTCATAGTTATTATGACTCTCCAGCTCACATCATGTCTTTTGGTAAATTAAGTTGACTGCAGGTTCAGTCGATTCACCACCAGTGTGACCTGACAGGCAACCACTGATCGCCAACGTTCCCAGACAACCAACCACGATGACCAACGTTCCATAATAACCAATCACTGATCATGAGTATGCCCGGCAACAAATCCATAGATCAACAAGGTTCTCAGGAACCAACATCTGAACCACTGAACATCACTGTTTGCCCCACCCACATACCCAACATCTTTAAGAATACCATTCTTATTGTGTAACCAGTCACTGTTTTTTTCAGTTTGCATTCTTGAAAGAATTGTTAGGATTTTGAAAATATGTGAATGGCACATAGGTACATAGTTACTCTCTGATCCAATAACCAAAGAAGGTCTTCTGAAAAATATTCCAACTTCATGTTTTGATAAAAATCTTCCTTCATAATTCGAACAAATTCTTCCATCTTAAAAGAAAAAATTCTTCTTATCATGATTCAACATACAGGCTTATCAGTGTTTGACATTGCTGACAACTTTTAACAGTTTTTTTTTCTCAAAAAATCAGTGGCTTCATTTTAGATCCAGATTCTTGACATGATGAATTATGGACATGTTTAAGCTTGCAAAACAAATAATATCAGTGAATTTCCAGCAGCTGGTTTACGCTTAAATTCGGAAAAATGCCAAACTAAAAAGCTGCTGTCTGGATTATTGCAGCTTTGACAGTTACAAGGCCAATCATTGATGAAATCTGTCAAATCACCTCACTATACAGATTAAGGCTCCAGTCATTGTTCATCCACACAAAATGTTATTCACCAGCTCCTTTCTGCACTATGTTCCTGTATTTCTTTTCAATAACCTATTCACTCTTCATACCTCCCTCGCTGTCTGACTAAGACTCTAATAAAACACTAGCCTTGAGGTCTGGCTCATGGGTATGATGTGCAGGGTCTGCTTTTTTGGTGGTGTGATGGGTGGTGGGGGTCATGCAGAGGCTACCACTGAGGGGCTGGGCTTAGAGATTTGAATAAACCAATGACGAAACCCCTTCTATAAACAAAAGCAAAGTGCACACAAGAATGAGGGGTGGAGTGAAGGAAGGAAAGAGCAGTATTCCCAAAGTTACAAATGAGAGCATTAAACAGCACATTAGTCTGGGGGGTGCAAATGTTGTACACACAACACTACAGTCAGCTAACACACACACCCACTTCTATATATTCCGTTTTTAAGGGCACTTGATTCTGGAGATGGTGTGTATGCCTGTGTGTGATTCTTACACAACTATATAAAGGTCAGTCTGCTTCCTCTTGCCCTCTAAGCAGCCAAAATTTGTCCCCACCCCCACTTTTCCCTTTCTCGCTCACACACACAGAGCCCTTGATGCATTCACGCAGAGCGACATTACTACAGTAGCCCCCCTTTGCTTCCCATTGTTTAAAAAACCCTCAACCTCAACATCTCCATAGTAACTGCTTCAAGCGTTTTGACTCATGATCATAAGCCTAGTCTTACAGTCTTGCAATTGCCGATCCGAGGCGCAGAGCTCTGAGGGATCTCTTAATGAAACATGGCTTGTGTCAAGTGTGACCAGAAATGAGGAATACTTTTGGTCATATGAAAATAATTTAAAGTGTTATCTTATCTTGATGGTAGAGTCACCACGATACCAGATCTTCAGTTTCTAGAGCAGGGAGTAGGTAACTAGCAGAACACGATCCAGATGTGGGCCCAGCAATGCAGTTCAGTGGAGTGAACAGAGTGTTTGGAAAATATTTGTATGAAAATGACTGTAATTCAGAAACTTTGGTTTGGCTTCTAGAGCTGAGCCTCTGTTGTGGCTTGTTCCAGCCAATCACATGTGTTTATGTAAATTACTCAGTAAAGGCAACCCAGTGAGAAAGCAAAGAATCTTTATTGAATCACCCCCCCCCCCCCCCCCCCCACACACACACACACATTATCTGATCTGATTAGTGGGGTGAACCTATCAAACAAAATGTCATGTTCAAAGATATGAATGGAGACATATTGCTGTGGATAAACTTTAAATATCCACCAGTCAATAATGTTAACATGAAATCACTGACAGACTAATCACCTTAAAAGTTAACAGCGACCCATGTTAGCTGTTTCTGCATTCCTCTATAAGGCGTTTTATGCAAGTGGTGTGATTACTATTTCCCAGTTCCCTCCAGATGAGAACACTTCAAGAGTTAACACCGCCACAGGATTCAACACTGCAACAGTTTCCCTAGTTCCTCTTCAGAGGGATATGAGATATTAAAGTAGTCCTATTAATATTGTCCTCTGACACACACACACACCCCACTCCCCCCAACTGCAGCTGGGTGCAAATGTTCCCACGATACAGCACTAAATGGATTTAAAAGAACAGAGGAAGAAAACAACAGGACCTGTTTTTGCCATTTAGTCCTTTATCCTCCATCACTTCCTTCATAAATAAAACATCCATTCTTTCATTATTCTAGTCTTCCCTACAACCCTTTCACCCTAAACTGCACTTGATGTGCTGTGAAATGTTCTCTGGCTGAGAAATGGTGCACACCATGAATAAATGAAGGACAGAGATGAGTTGTGAACCGCCCTGCATTCGCATGGCAAAACTTTAGTCATTTGTCACTTTGATGTATTATTAAATCCCCTGAGAGCACGCTTTATTCCAAGCATATGAAACAAGCACAGTGTTACATTGATATGCCTCCGGCTAAGTCATCAACCTGCGTTGTTGTTTGGGTTTTTTTTCCCCCTCTGGTGCCAATCACCGGCAGCCACAGGTTTAATCCCAAAGGGCTGAGTAATAATCTTTAACTAAAAAATAAATAAATAAAACCCACACCCGAGCTTCTGTGCCTACTGTGTACTTACTGCACTACATGTCCAGTGGGGCGGGGAATGATTTGAGAAGCGACCAGTAGCCTATCAGGTGCGGAAATGCACCTGCCGCCGTAAATAATTAGCTATGCAAACCAATGTCCATAACAGGAAACCGGAAATACCGGTTGTGTAGGCAACAGGTTGCAGAGTGAAAGCGTAGAAGCCCTATTAGATTAGCTATGTATTTCCGAGTTGTTTAACCTTATAGCCGACCTAAAATGCTGATAGAAAATCGTGTGAAATGACGTGTGAAAAAAAAAAAAAGTACGAAAGAAAGAAAAGGAAAAATGTCTGTTCCCAACACCTTCCTGTAGCAGTTCTACATCACGACGGACCAAGTTTCTCCCAAACAATGACTGGGAAGCTTATACAATGTTCCTGAAAAACATACAGCTGAACAGACTGAAGTCCTCGCCTTCTGGGGTATTAAAAGAAAACAAAGGGGCAACAAAGGCGGGTGAATAGATTAGCTATTTGTTTACAGGCTATTAAAGAAAACAAATCACAAGCCAAGTTCAAATCGACATATATTACGATTCCGTAGTAAATAATACGGCTTTAAAATAAACTACGTACTAAAATCGTGGGCTGTTTTGCTTAGTCATTGGCTTTATTGGACGTAAGCAGGTTCATACCTGACAACACCTGAGGAGAAAATAGTTTGGAAAGGCCACACCTTACAGAACATGGCGCAGGCCGAAACTGAACAGGTCACCGATAGTACTACATATACATATATATACATATATAGACACATATAGCGACATAAACCAGGAGAATTACTGTTCAGCCATCACAAATGCAAGCAATAGTTTCAGAACAAGTCTAAATAAATGTCGTTCAGGTTAAGAAGCCCAGGAATAGCCCTGGATAGACTAAGGCGAGGTGAGGTGAACTGTGTCCGACTCTGACATTGACACCGAGTGTCACCGGTTCTCCGGTAACCCGAACCTCAGACCAGAGGAAGCAGGAAACTTCAGACCCATAAATATCCAGGTGTAAAGATGCTTCTTACCCGGGACTGTGAGGAGGAGAAGGAGGAGGAGAGAGCCGGGGAGGAGTCGCGTCGCTGAGCGGAGAGTGGAGTCCCGCACCATGGTTTCTCTCTCTGTGTAACCCGCTTGTTGAATACACACAACCCAAAAGTCTTTGGTTCTCAGCGACAAAACAGCAACTTAAGTCCAGCTCTATAAAAAATATAAAAAACCCCAAATCTTCCGACACACTTTAAAAAGCACCCAGCATCCACCGCGGGCTGACTCACTGCAGGAACTTCCCGACTTTTGCTCTCGTCCTCACCCGCTACTTTGACTCTTATTTCTTGTTTCTTGTTTCTTTGTTGCACTCAGATGAAAAGCATCCACGCGCTCACACAGACCGCCAGCCTGAGCGTGGACTGGTGTAAGACTGCACTCCGCAGAGTGGGGATCCGATCTGACCGAAACTAGCAAACCGATCTTTGCTACTGGCGCTCGCTGTGTCACGTGACGTCTCACGTCACTCAGGCATTCACAAAAAAAAAAAACTTTATAATGGAAAAAGAAAATTCCAGGTGAATATTCAAGCTGTGTGAAGGTAACCCACACACATATATACACACACACACACACACACACACACACACACACACATATACACACACATACACACACACACACACATATACACACACACACACACACACACACACACACATATACACACACACA
>JAOUQZ010000044.1:28969675-28982310 GCA_028564935.1 Neosilurus hyrtlii
CACACACACACACACACACACACACACACACACACACACACACACACACACACACACACACACACACACAGTGTAATATCAAACACTTCCTCCATTATATCCAGTAACCATTGTTCCCTACATTGCTTTCTTTATCATCTTAAGAGCAGATAGATGAGTGCAGCAGTATGAATTCCTATTCTCTTTTTTTTGCTCTCACTTGCTTTTGTGAATTCTTCCTTCTTCCATCCGTAGCGCAACGTGGTAAGTTATTCTGTCCACATTTCCAAAAGAAATAATTAGCTAAAATACTAGCTCATTAATAATATAATGTAGGTACCCAGGGTTGACTCTACCACTCAGAATTTACAAAAAAGCAATTCTTTGGTGAGAGGCATGGTGGCGTAGTGGGCAGCATGTCCACCTCACAGCTAGACGTGCTTGGGTTCGATTCCTTGAGGTGTTTTTTGTGGACTTTGCATGTTCTCCCCATGCTTGGGTGGGTTTCCTCTAGATCCTTTGGTTTCCTATGACAGTCCAAAGACATGTACATTTGGATAATTAGCTGTTCCAATTTGCCCCTAGGTGTGGATGAGAGTGTGAATGGTTGTGTGAGTGGGTGTTGGCCCCGCAATGGTCTGACGAGCTGTGCAGGGTAAGCTGCATAAGTTATACCTATTATAAGAAAAATGGACTTATTACACTGGAAGTCTTTCCAACTGTGTTAAGTCTTGTTTTACAGAAAACGTGGATAATTTATTATTTTTTTAGGATGAGTGTGGGCGGCATGGTGGTGTAGTGGTTATCAGGTCTGCCTTTCAGTTAGAAGGTAGCATGGCTTTCCTCTGGTCATCCGGTTTCCTCCCATAGTCCAAAAACATGCACGTTAGGCTGATTGGCTGTTCCTGATTGCCCCTAGGTGTGAATGTAAATGGTTGTGTGTGTGTGTATGTGTGTGTGTGTGTTTTGCCCTGTGATGGTCTGCCGAGCTATTCAGGGTGTAAACTTCCTTCGCCCGATGTCAGCTGAGATGGTCTCCAGCCTCACCACAACCCTAGTAGGATTAATAGCTTCGGCAAATAATTGATTGAGTGAGAGAGTGAGGGAGTGTTTAGGACATTCATTATTATTTGTATATTAATTTTAGACAAGCCATACAACTGCGGTATCTGAAACAATCAAAATCCTTTTATTTCCAGAGTAAAATAAACACTTTTAAATGATCTAACACAGCTAGTATTTTACCACATTTGGTATTTAAATATGTTTATGGTATTAACAATATATTTGTATACTTGTAACTACTCTCTTTGTAATCTCTGTTTATATTGTTTGTTGGCCAGAGTAGAAGTAATTGTAAATAAATATGTAGACTGTACTTGAGTAAAAGTAAAGGGACTGAATCCAAATCCTATTCATTTAAAAGAATGGATGCAAAACTCTACTCGAAGTTAAAAACTGTCTACATTACTTATAACACATGCTCCTTAAGAATTTAAAAATAAAAGTAAATATCTGTTATAAGGAAAGTATCCATCCATTATTTATGTCACTTATTTGTCATGGTCACGGGGGAGCTGGAGCTAATACCAGCTGACTTCAGGCAAGAGGTAGGGTACACCCTGTACATGTTGCCAATCTATTGCAGGACAAACACAGACATAAACAGCCATTCACACTTACAGTCACCACTCGGGGCAATTTAGAGTAGCCAATATGTGTGTGTGTGTGTGTGTGTGTGTGTGTGTGTGTGTGTGTGTGTGTGTGTCTTGTACATTGGCAAGTCACTACAAGAACATCTTAGATTTCCAAGCATTAGTTTTCCAGTACAAAATTAAATGCTACAGAAAAAAATAAAGTCTGTATGTCAGTAAAGAAAGCAGCATATTATATAAGAGACCACTTTTCACACAAGAAAATAATGAAGGCTGCTGAAGGTTTTGCATGCACATTAAAAAAAAAAGTGTGACAATCAAAATCTCCAGGAGAACTGACTGTGACTGGGTTTGCAAGATGCTCAGTAAGTCTCCAACTGATTACCTAAAACTGCATGAATGGTTTACTGTACTTTATAGCATTTTTATGTAGAAACGTTTAATTTAATTATATGTAAATATAAGACTTTGCTGTGCAGCATTTCTTTGCATGTACATGAAACTTGTACTTCTGCACAGTACTTTATATTTAAAATGCATTTCTAAGAGTGCTAGATTTTGGTCCACTGGTGAGATAATGAAAGAATGCTTAAGCACATTAGCAAAAATAAAAAAATAAGAAGCAAATGTCCACAAACATAACTAGCTGGTGAGTATTTAGTTAAAGTGAACTTAACTGAATATACTTTATTTAGCTTTAATAGATTTTACAGGCGGGGCAGTGGTGGCCTGGTGGGGGCTGGCCTGGCGAGCTGTCCAGGGTGTACTCTGCCCTCGCCCAGAGTAGGCTGAGATGGGCGCCAGCCTGCCAGCGACCCTAATTAGGATTAAGCGGTTCAGAAAATGAATGAATGAATGAGATTTTACAGGCAACTTTCGTGAAGAATAGGCAGCATTGCCATCAGCGTGATTTTACAGCATGATCATACAAGCGTGATTTTATGTGGAAGGCATATGAGGCAGCAAATCCAGTATGAATCAAAAACACTAGCAAAAAAAGTCCTATCTATCAACTTACAATATTAGTTTTACAGAATTTTCTATATTTTATTTTACAGAATGCTTTATTCTTTATTAAGGTCGTGCAGAAGCGGGAGCCTATTCCAGCCAAATCTGTGTGAATTCAGGCTACACCCTGAATAGCTCACCATACCATCACAGGGCCAACAAACACACATACAGCCATTCACACGCACACCTAGGGGCAATCCAGAATATCAAATTAGCCTAATGTGCATGCCTTGGAACTGTGGGTGAAAACCAGAGTACCCAGAGGAAACCCACACAAGCACATGGACAACATGAAAACTCCACATAGAAACGCCCTCGCCAGGCATGGGGCTTGAACCCAGGGCCTATACTGTATTAATTCTGCAAAGGAAACTTTGGCTTCTGCATTTAAGTCTTCCAAAGTAAACAGGGAGCATACACACACTCGGAGCAGTGCGCTGCCTCATACCGCGGCACCCGGCGAGCAGTTGGGGGTTGGGTGCACTTCAGCCATGAATGTGGAGGAAGGGAAGGTGCAGCTCACACATTTTTCCTGCTGGTTCGAACCAGCGACCTTTCCTTGAAGTGGAGGAAATCAAGGTATCAGGCGCCACTGGGGGTGCTGTGGGTTTTGGACCCATGAACTGTGGAAGGCCTATGGCCTGCCGGTCTGAAATGTCATAATGTCATATATTTGGTCCTCCATAGATCTTATGCAAATTGCTGGACTTCTACATAACGTACTGGATTTAATTATTGATTATTAAAAGCATCAACATAAATATGAATATGAATACATAATGTTTAATATCTTTGGAATGAGTGATCATATCTCCTGTCATTTTAAGACATTTATAATCCTGAAATGGAGAACTGTCCAATGAAGTCATCTCTAATTAAACATATATTTAAATTGTTAATGATTATACCTATAGCAGAGCAACTGTATGATTTACTGCAGTATTTGATTATTGGATTATTTATGTGACTATTGTAAGAAAAGTTTATTCACTGAAGTGAGTGTAAGATTATTTTATTAGTAAATGTAGGGCCAATTCCACTCTGTTTTGACATAGCTTGACTGTCCTTGAACATGGAACATTGGAACACAATGTCAGACCTTGAAAAGAAGCAAAATAGCAGTCCTAAGAGGAGTACTATATAAGCCAATTGCAGAGCTAGTTCCACGTCCAAGATTTTTCTTTTGTAAAAAAAAATTCTTCTGTGTGATTGATTGTATGCTTGTAAGTCTATATAAACAACTGAAAATGGATTTGTATCTATCTATCTATTTATCTATCTATCTACCTCTCTATCTATTTATCTATTTATCTATCTATCTATCTATCTATTTAAATAAATAAAAATAAAAATGTTTTTAAAAATTAAGTTTTGTATAGCAAAATTAGTTATTATAATAATGCCTTTCTTTTCTTATTTCTTGTAAAATATGACTCCTTTTACATCTGTAAGGACTAATGCAGTAATTATATTGATATTGCATGTCCTTGCTTAATTCAGGTTCACTTATGGGATGTTGTGGCAGGACTTTGCACAGCACCATTTGGTTACAGCAGGGAAGGTACCCAGAAAGGCAAGCACAAGGAATATAAAGAAAGAAAGAAAGAAAACTCCATAACAGTTCAAGGGGCCTGCATGTATTTTTCATTCTTGGCTGTCACACAAAGCTTTTACACACAGACTTTCTTCATTTCTTAATCTCCAAATTCCAAGAAGCCTTTCCACAAAAATTCAAGCAAACCCTGACTGCATCATCTGATAAAAGCACAGTAGCACAGAAAACCATATTTGGCTGTAAAGCACGTTAAAAAGTTCTATATGTACAAGGGGGGTTGTTTCAGCCATGCAGTGACTTGGCTTGCTGTGTTTCAATTCTAAATTTCATGTCTCTATTGTTAAGATGTAGAGGGAAATATTATTGATTTTACACCCATGGCAGCTAATCTAAAACTCCTGTTTATAGTGCAGAGTAAGCTTCAGAGTCACCTTATGTTGTGATGAAGGCTTTTGGTCTTGATGTGGCTGTTGTTAGAAATGTTCTGTTAGGAAACCAGGCAGTAAGATATTATAATCTTTTTAAGGAGGGAGGGGGAGATGCTTAAGGGAACCACATGCCATCCATTTTTCATTCCAGTCTTCCCAGACCAACTGCTGCACAAGCCTCCCTGAAGTTCCTCAGTTATAAAATAATAATGGCAGAAATACTTTTGCAAAACCCACCAAGCCTCTATTATTTTAAATGTTCTTAAATAACATGTGAAAACAACATCTGGCAGCTATTTAAATGAATGAATCAAAAAATTTTTTCTTTGATAGATCCAGTGATTCTTTTGAAGTGTTGTGTGACATATTTATGAAATATAGACTCAGCTAGCATTTCCTTTTACAAATTTTTTTTTAGGTAATTCCTGGACCGATGTGATCATGGTGGAAATAGGCAAAGAGGTCTCCCTTTGCTGCTCTGAGGAACCCTCTGTAAACCTGAGGCAGGTCAACTGGATGATGATGCCTGCCGGGGAGAAACAGTGGACAATGCTGTTTTCAGTGAACATTTCCAGAGGAAGAGAAAACAGCAATCAAATAAACCATCGGACAGGCAAAACTCTGGAGATCTCAGATCGTGTCTTCTTGCGGTTTACTGCCACGGCGAAAAGTGGAGGACGCTATTCTTGCCTGCTGGAGAAGGAGGACAGAAGCTTCAAAGAGAGGATTGTTCTTCTAGCTATTATTAAATGTTGAGTAGTCCCCTCTGTCTTTATCTCTGCTACACACAACACTCAATTTTTCTCCATCTGTGTCTCCCAGTTGCTTCTTTTTTTCTAGTGATGCTGTAAGAGATAATAGTCTTTACCAAGCCCTAATGTGTTTTTTTAATCACATTACATTAATATTCATATCTAGAGTCATATCTATATCAGGAGAAACGGTGGGAATTATGATAACAACACAACAACAAAACTTAATGTTTTATTTACTTAATAATGTCAAGAGTTCATTACAGACAATTAATTATGTCTTTGAAGTATACAATGACATAGTACTGGCACCACACAGCAGGACGCTTCTGGATTAGAACCTTGCAGCTGGCTGGGGCTTTCCATATGGAGTTTGCATGCCCCACTCCCACCCCACCAGCATGGGTTTCCTCAGGGTACTTTGGACTCCTCCCAAAGTCCAAAGGCATGCACAGTGGGTCAACTGGCTACTCTAAACTGCTAACTGCTGTATATATACCTGTGAATTACCATCTGTGCAGGGTACAGTAATGTAGTGGTTAACGCAATCGACTCACAGCAAGAAGGTCCTGGGTTCAACCTGGGCCCTGTGGTTGGCAAAGGCTCTTCTGTGTGGAGTTTGGATGTTCTCCTGTGCTTATGTGAAATTCTTGCAGGTGCTCCAGTTTTCTCCCTCAGTCCAAAGATTTGCTTGTCGGGCTAATTGTCTATTCTGGACTGCACCTATGTGTGAATGGTTGTTTGTCTGTGTAAGACCTGAAATGGACCTCCAAGCTGTTCAGAGTGTACCCCATCCTTCACCCAGAGTCAGCTGGGATGGGCTCCAGTTTTCCCTTATGAGCCTGACAGATAAGCACTGTGGACAATTCATGGGTGTATATTGTAAAAACAAATTAGATTATACAAAGGCAGTACAGTGCCTTAGTGGTCACAGCAAAAAGGTCTTGTGTTCGAGTCCTAGGTTGGGGTGTTTTTGTGTGAAGTGTACATGTTCTCCCCGTGATTTTGGGTTTCCTCTGGGTATTCCGGTTGCCTTCCACAGTCCAAAGACATGCACCTTGGGCTAAGTGGCTGTTCCAAATTGTCGCTAGGTGTGGATGAGAGTGTGAATGGTTGTGTGTATGTGTTGCCATGTGATAGTCTGGTGTGGATGGTTCAGGGTGGTTCAGGATGGATCAGGGTCTGTCATGGACACTTCAGCCTCTCTAACACCATAATAGTAGAATTAAGCAGTTTGGCAAATGAGTGTGTGAGGAGATTATGCAGATGTTTTATAGTGGAATGAAAATATCATGCATAATAGCATGTCTGCCTCACAGCAAGAAGGTCCTGGGTTCAAGTCCCGGACTTGGCGGAAGGGCGTTTCTGCCTGGAGATTGCATGTTCTCCCTATGCTTGCGGGGGTTTAGTCTGGGCACTCCGGTTTCCTCCTACGGTGAGTGTGAATGGTTGAGTGTGTTGGTCTAATGAGCTGTTTAGGGTGTTCCCCGCCTTTGCCCAGAATCAACTGAGACAGACTCTAGCTCCCCAAGACCCTACTTGGCAACTGAATGAATCAATGAATAATGCAAATTTTTTTAGACAATAATTTTTTTTTGGAATAATAAAATAAAATAATAATAAAAATATAATAGTAATTTTAAAAATAATAAATAAATAAATAAATAAAGTGCTTAATGAAATTTTATTGAATAAAAACAACAAAGGGAATTAGTAGTGAACTCTTACATTACGTATGTGTATAGTATAGTATAGAGTCTGTGGTACTATTTCAATTTGATATGAAAAATATTTGATCATTAATAATATTTCTCTGTGTGTGTGTGTGTGTGTGTGTGTGTGTGTGTGTGTGTGTCAGTGACCTTAGCTCCGGCTCCTGTGATTCCCATCGACAGTACTGTGAGGCTGAAAGCTGAAGTCTCTCCCTCCTATGCTGTAGCGGGTGGCACGTGGTTCTCACACACCAGTTCCCCGTTACTCACTAATTTGTCCTCACCAGGCACCCTGCTCACCAAACTGCCCCGTGTCACTCCCAGTGACAGCGGCACATACACCTGCAACATTACTGTGGAAGGCCAAAGCAGTAAACCTGTCTACAGCTACACACTCCCGGTGACAGTGAGTGGTGAGAAATCTCACTCACCTGAACACACTACTCACTTTAGATCATATACAGTGTATGCACACACACCAACAACCATACAAAATGTATACATGTGTAGCCATGCACTCGCTGGCCACTTTATTAGGAACACCCTATTTATTATTCATGCAATTATATCACTACAGTTGTAAAGCGGGGTTACCATGGCCTTCGTGTTAGCTTGACTACTCTGATCATTTTCTCTTATTAGCAAAGTGTTTCTGCCTCCTCTGAAGAAATTCTGCTCCCTGGATGGTTTTTGTTTTTCACATCATTCTTTGATGAGTCTGGCATTAAACTCCCAGGATGTGAACATTTAAAATGAAGCACCTGACCTGTATTTACAGGATAGCTTGCATAATTATGGGATAATAAATACAGCCTTGAACACGTACACTGTAATGAGTTTCTTATAAACTGGTACATATACAAATGTATGAGGACATTCATTTGCAAAAGTCACAAGATGACTAAATCCATTTCCCAAGAAAAAATGTCATTCTGCTATTGTGACTGAATGAAAAATATTATATAAGACCATGCATAAGAGTTAAGAAAATGAACTCTGATCTTCAAAGTCAAAAAAAGATTTAGCTTGTAGTCATAATAAATATGGTAAAACGTGGTATAATCTGGAGTCTCAAATTTAAATTACGCCAGCGCACAGTTGAAATGAGATTCTGTAGAAATATTCAATCCTGGGTGCGAATATGGGATTAAAGAAAGGCAAGATGGACTGAAATCAGACTAGAGAAACTGAGACAAGCACATAAAACTGTGTTTAGTGCAGTTACAATTACACAAAAAAACATTTAATTCTAGAAAAAAAATTATAACCATAAAACACTTTCATTCTAAATTTTATTCATATCTAGCAGGTATGGATGGAATAATTAATGTTATTCTTTTTTTAACTTGTAAAGAATGGTGGGCTGGTGGTATAGTGGTTAGGGTGCTCATGATCGAGAGGCTGTGGGTTTGGATCCCCCATTAGATCCCTACATATTGTTAAGATCTTAACCACAAGTATGCCCCTGTCCACCCAGCGATATAAATAGGTACCAGTAAAAATGATGGACTAGTGTCCCATCCAGGAGCTACAGAACCGGCATAAGCTTCAGCCATGATGAGTCATGGGACTCTGGTGTAAAAAACCCAACAGATTTACCTATTAAAGAATGGGGGGAAATGTTCAGAACCTTTATATTGGCACACTGTAAATATTCTCCACTACTTATCAAAGATCTGTAAAGACCTTATATACTATATGTAAAAGTGTGCAAGTATGGGATTCCAAATTGACGTATCATCCTGTTGATCACGAGTTTGAATCCATTTGCAACTCCATGTGATCTAAGTGGCCAAGTTCTCATGAGATGGAGGGATGGCATATGTGCATTGTCACTTAAAGCAACCACCAACCAATGATGGACATCTATAAGTACATGCATACATGGGACAGATAGTGCTTTCCCGCTGAGTGTGTTAGGTCGCCCCCTGAATATGCATGCACAGCAACTTTAAAAAAATTTGGGTGGCAGCATCAAGTGTCATGAAGGTGCACCCTCCCATGTTGGCGGTGGTTGGGATTATCAGCAAAATGTATTTTAACAATCAAAAGTAGAATGGTTCCTGTCCATATTTTACGATAATATCTGATGCCTCGGGATGAATTTTATTTTTATATTAATGTGTATGTTGCATTTTACTGCTGCCAATGTTTAAGGTTGATCTCATTTTAATTAGTTTATATACTGGTAAGTATTTATAACAAAGCATCATATGCTATAAGGTCATTATATGATAGCATCACTGTCCTGTGGGATGCATTTATCTCTGAAAGGCAAATGTTTTTATGAGCTCTGAAAATCAGACCTGTTTTTATTTTTTGTGACAATGCATTCTCCAGCCAATCCTTTAGGATTGTTTATTTAGCTTTAGAAGACAGATACTTTTCTCAAGCGATTAAAGAACACGTAATCCTTTAGCTTATCACAAACATTCAAATTCCATATCAGCACATTGGGAGATAAGTTGTTTTCTCTGGACAGGAAGGGGATAAAAAATTGTAAGCTGAAAAGTAGCTAAGGCGTTTGGATAAATGTAGTGGGGTGAAACTTACAATATTTTCCTCTTTGAAGTGGAGTAAAAGTAGCACAGAATGGAAATACTCAAGTAAATGCAAGTACCTTTAATTTAACCTAAAGTATTATACTTGAGTAAATGTACTTAATTGTACTCCACCGCTACTATTAATTAACAACTATTCTATGAAACTGAGTCATACACAAACTGATAGCCTTCAAGGCAGGTACTCAGCCATGTATGACGAAGTTGAGTGGAATAACTGTTGCTTTTTAAATATTTTTAAAGTTTTTTTCAAGCAGAAAATTTGTTTCAGGAAATTGCGTTGCCATTTTACCTTCATGGTACATGAGCTGATATCCTAGCAGTACAGGAGCCAATCAGAACATGCCATTGCTCATATCCAGTGGGTGTGTATATAATACATTTTAATACCACTAGCCATGACACAATATATAGAAGCAACCCTTACCTGACTACTGGCGGTTAAAAATAATGGATAAGAACATTTCCTCAAAGTGCACAGCTCAAAATCCTTAGATTTGGAACAGTCATTTAGGAACAGTCAATTAGCCTAACGTGATTGTCTTTGGACTGTGGAAAGAAACTGGACTACCGAAAGGAAACCCACGCAAGCCAGGAGGGTACATGCTGACTCCACACAGAAACACCCTCACCAGGTATAGGGCTTGAACCCAGAACCGTCTTGCTGTGAGGCGAACATGCTAACTACTACGCCACTGTGCCACCCTATCTCTTAAATCACAAACCAGCTGAGACTTTTATTAAGAAAAAATTAATTGACATCAGTTCTCATGCACAAGCTTACTGACTTGCAATGACTACACCACTTTTTATTTAATACAGGCATTTGCTGGTGAAAAGGCATGTATATTCATTCTCCAAGCAGGTCCTATTTGGGTTGCAGGGGGCTGGAGCTCATGTTAGGACACTCTCATATAACACAGGGCCAAACACACACAACCATCCACACTCACATCTAGGATCAGTTTGAAACAGTTATTCTAAAGTGCATGTCTTTGGACAAATAAAAAATAGGCTTGATTATAATATATAAATTAGGTGAGAACAGAAATAATTGGCATTCATATTACCCTGATCACACCGGGTAGACTGCCCAATGACATTAAAAAACAGGATTTAAAATTTTTTTAATTAATCAATTTTTTTTGGTAGTTGGTCGATGTCTTAAGGGAATCATATGAATTACCCTATGATGTGTGGTCTACAGAGCATATTTAATATTAGGTGGTTGACTTGGTGTACGGATGGCTGGGAGATCCCCTAGTTGTCGATATTGCAAAGTTCCATTTCTCCTGTTGCCAAGTAGTGCAGCTTTCCCAAACATTTAATTTAAGCACTGATTGAGTTGTTTTGGTTGGTTGGAGATGTTATTGCAGGCCTCACAAGTTTCACAGCAATCATTAATCTATCATGATTGAGGTGGCATATTCGAAGTGTCTTTTAATGTTTCCAAGCACTGCAAGATAGAATGACAGCAGTCATTGTACAATCCTCTTAGTGAATTAGGTGACTACTTGATTACGTCTTTTTTCTTCCTGACTTTGGTGCTATTTTTAGTGCTGAGGCGCTTTGTAAATTACAATCTGCCACAAAAATTGGGAGCCCCAAAGTTAAGATTGATATGGCCATTATTTTTAGGCATTTCTCCTAAATCTGCAAATTGGGAACTACTTTTAGCCTTAAAGGTGCCCCTTCACTAGTGAAAAGCCTATGTGTTTTATCTTCTATTATTAATTTATTTCGGCTAAATACAAAGGGTTTTCTGGTGAAATCACTCTTGCTCATGGGCTAAGTATCTCTTTATTACCTGCTTTACATCTTGTTTTGGTTCTGTGTCTGTTTACAATAACAGTAACAAAACCAGGTGATCAGAGGAGCGATCTTGTGCATACATAATAATTTGGCAGTGCATCACAGATTCATAGAAAGTGAAAAAGTCATGGGTCAAGTGTGAAGAAATGGAAAAAGCATACAATTTCAAGATAAATAACACATGACAATGTTTAATATTACCATTGCACTCAGTCATGGGGTCATTGATATCTATGTACAGGAGGAAGCAAATGGTTTCAGTAAGACATTGTGGTGGATTCTATTTTATGTCCAAGAGATAACACTGAATCTCATGTTTATTTCATATACCTGGTAAGTGAATGGACCCCTTTAATATGCTCTGTAAATATGGACCCAGAAGAGATAACGGGAACTAGAGTGCCCAATAATAGGTATATGTATATGAATACATGACATGTTCATTAATAATTACTAGAATTATGTGCATTTTTGATAAATTGCTGTGATATAAGAGAAGTAAAACACTTTATTCTTCTATACCAGCGCTACTTATCATGTTTTATTCGAATTCATGTTAAAAGAATTGTAGCAACCAGTGGCAGCTTATAGCACTTACTGTAATCTAAGAATGTATGGCATTAAGTGAAATGGTAAGGAATCTTATAAAAATGTAGGCTGCATTGAGGACTATAGTACACTAAATGCAGTGTATAGTAAACTGAGTACTGAATCTCTTTCTCTCTCTCTCTCTCTCTCTCTCCTCTCTCTCTCTCTCTCTCTCTCTCTCTCTCTGTCTCAATCTCTACAGTGAAGCAAGTGGCATTCTTTCCAAATATTACATATGGTAAGACTTTCTGCCTCCATTGTCTCAGCCATGCTCAACACCAATCAGCTCCCGCTCTTACACATGCTGCCATCTCATCAGTCTCTCGCCATCTGGCTCTGCCTGAAACCACTTCTGCTTATCCAAACATCCTACATCATCAAGCAAACATGCTACATGCTACAGCACACTCCCTCGTTGGCTAAATCCCAACTTGATGGGTATACACTTTACTATATTAAAGACAGAAGGCATTTTTTCATACCTTATTTGTTTTGTACTGTAAAAAGTTCACACACACACACACACACACACACACACACACACACACACACACACACACACACACACACACACACACACAC
>JAOUQZ010000044.1:28993430-29008637 GCA_028564935.1 Neosilurus hyrtlii
GAAAAAGATCAGCAAAATCTCATCACTGTGAGATGTGCAATTACAGAATATTTCTGCATTAAATGCGTGAAATATTGAATTATTGAATTCAGCACAGTAGCCTCACAGCCAGAAGGTCCCAGGTTCGATTCCTAGGCTCAGGGTGTTTCTGTGTGCAGTTTGCGTGTTCTCTCCGTGCTTGCATTGGTTTCCTCCAGGTATTCCAGATTCCTCCCACAGTCCCAAAACATGCATAGTAGTTTGATTTTCAGTTCCAAATTGCCTATAGGTGTGAGTGTGAATGGTTGTGTGTGTTGGCCCAGCAATGGCCTGAAAAGCTGTACAGAGTAGGCTAAGATGTGCACCAGCCTCCCCACAACCCTAATTAGGATTAAGTGACTTAAAAAATGAATGAATGAATTAATACTGTTTAGTTTTAAAAACACATGTTTGTGTTTCAGGTTATATCTGCACCAGTAAGCTTATTCCTGTCAGTCAGTACCTTGGCACATTGCTGGTCTGTTTACTGGGAGTAGCCTGTCTAAGAGGTGAGTTGCTCATTTTCCATGTAAAATATAAAACACAACACATCTTTCAACAATATTTCCAAAAGATCCCATTCTAAAACTTAAAGCAAGACAAAGCTGCAACTCTTTAGCTGTAAGTCATGTGCTTGCGTTTTGGTCGGGTTGTTGCTAGGCTGGGGTCGCTGGAGAAACCCCGAGTATCACCAGTTCATCACCATTCTGGAGGAGACCAAGAAGAACCACACAAGCAGCAACAAGGTGAGGTCATGTCCATGTCCTAGCAACATTCCTACTGAGACCAGCATACTGATCTAATCAGCACTGATGTAATCATGCCGCTCTTGCTGATGTTTGTGCTCGATCCTGTTTAGAAAAAACTCGCCAGTTATGACTTTGACTTCTCACACTGGCCCGCAAATTTCAGCTGGAGAGAAGTCAGCACCCCGTAAGTTGTATATAGTTTATATGTATATGTTTAAGCTCAACTTGCTGGATTTGATGATGTCTTCTGTTGCTGACAGGAAGTTGTCGAAGGCAGGAGTTTCCCTGCTGAAGCCAGACCCCAAACACAGAGGAGCAGCAGACAGTCTGCTGAATTCAGTACGAACACTACCATGCCACATCGTCAGGTAACGAGCACGCATACTGCCATGCAACATGTACAGCGAGTCAGTTATTATCCCTTACATAAACCTTGACAGGGTGATGCAGAACCCCAGGGATGAAGGGTCTTGAATCACCTGAAGAAGTTTTTCACAATAATAACTGACTCATATATTGTTTATTACATTGAGGAGTACGAAAAAAAATCGGTTAACACAGTATTGATTGCAAAAATGATTTCCGCTAAAAATACAGTTTTTATGGTTGGAACGGGCACTCATAACAACAAACACCACAGCCTTCTTAATATTAGCCTACTTAACATTACAGTATAATTTAAAATACACCTTTTTACACAACATTTATATCAAAAATACTTCCATGGCAACACCCTCATGACAAAAGTGCCTTAGTAAATTTTTTTCACATTTTTGATCTTATGTCTGACTCGTGTATTTTTTATTTTCTAACAATGTACAACTGTCCAAGTCGTTATGAACTTCCTGAAGTATGTGACGCACATTATGTCAATCTGCCTAAGTCTGCTTTTGATGTAAAAATGCAAGAGTCTTTTTTTTTTGGTTTATTTTGGGTTTTTTTTTTTTTGTTTGTTTTGTTTTGTTTAGGTATTTTTTTTTTCTTTTTTCAAAACAACAAAAAATGATTTAGGCACTTTTGTTATGAGGGTGACGATGAAATGAATTTTTTGTAGTCAGGTTAGTTACATTGTTTGTGAAACAATGTTAAGTTGGATATAAAAGCTGAAAACTAACTAACTTCTTTCCGTGGATATGACTGGACGTGGTCCTGTTATTTGTTGTCCGATCTGTTATTCATAGTCTTGGTCTGTTCTGAAATATCAGACAATAAATGTTGACCATAATCAAGTATTCAACAAAACCATTCAATTATTTTCATCTGTATATACTACCCAATCCAATTGGTTCACTGTCTGGGGGGTTAAGAGACTTTATTATCCTGTGTGGATAATGCTTGAATCAAAATGGCAGAAAAACACTCGGGGTTTGTCATAGTCAAGGTTTCTGAAATCAACAAAATGCCATCCCAAATAAATACAGTGAAACCTCCACAATATTGTTTAAGTTTGCTTTTCTTATATCTTTGTGTAGCATAGACTAAAACTTTGAATGAGTTTATAAAGACACTATTAGCTCTGTCATGCTTAAAATATAATTAAAAAAACTCAAAAAAAAACCTCTCTTGGGAACTGTTTAAGCAACATCCACCTCATCTTTAGTGAATAATTGATGAGTCTCAAATGTAAGGTCATGATACTCTACTTGCCATTCAACACTACTATGAATTAGTTGCAGTCAGAAGGCTGAAGACATTCTTTTGACCTTCTTCTGGCAAAAATCATGTTTTCATACTTTAATATAAAATATTAAAGTTCTAACCATTACTATCTACTGCTACAGTGAGATTTCTTCACACAGTATATAGAATGCTCTTATCCAGTGGTTAGATAGAGGTGTGTCTGATCAGTTCACTTTATATTCAGATGCACACTTATGTTTCAGTGATGTTTTGCGTTAGTGCTTCTGATTAACAGCATGTCATTTTCAGAACAAGTTGTGGTATGAAGTGTAAGAATTTCCCAATGTGAAGGAGTTTCACATGCTATCACAGATATCTCCCTCTAAATTATACTCATCACAAAACGATACACTAACTGTTTTGTTCGTTTAAGTGTATGACGCATTTGTGTTGCAGCTATCTCATAGCTCACTCATTTGGCCGGAGGATGCTGTACCCTGGCTCTGTAGGTCTGCTACAGAAGGCCATGAGGTCCATGCTGCAGCAGGGCCAGGCCAAATTAATCGAAGAGGTAACTTGGAAAACGTGTGCATGTAAAAAAAAGTACCAGTAGCATCATGTGAGCTTTTTTTTTTTTTTTTTTAATAATTTAACTCTATGTTCTTTAGTATGATGGTCAGAGAAACAAGCTGGTGGCATGTGATGGAAACAAAATCGACACCATGTTCGTGGATCGCAGAGGAAACAGAGGCCCAAACGGGAAAACTCTGGTAAGACATCTAGCAAATGAAAGACAAAAGTTATATGGTGGTAACGCTGGTTAATTCTCAAATGTTATTGTTTGTTGGGTTTTTTAATTACATATTGTCCCAATACATCATTATTCATGGACTTGGTTTTAATGTTACAGTGCATCTTAAAAACAACTACAAACTGAGAGAAGTTCTAGTTTTGCTCATTTGTATGCTCCACATGCAGCAGTGCAAATGTCTTGAGCATTTGTTAAAAAAAAAAATTCCTGTAGAGAAAAGATGCCTTCAAAATAATGTCCAAGGATTCTACATTTTAAAAAACTGTAAAGAGCAGAAAACAGCAATAATTATCTTAATTTATTAATATTCGCAGTGGTAATGGTAAAATTAATTTATTAATATTCGCAAGGCCATGATGGTACCAGACTCCCAGGTGCTTGTCATGGTGAATAATTATCATATTAAAAGAATCAGAAACCTTCAAAATACTCAAATTACAAATAATAAAAATTTGTAAGTGCTACTAAAAATACTTGAGGTCCAAGACACTTGTAATCCATTTTTAATACAAAAGTAAGCTATTTTAGAGTGCAGCTCATTCATTAAATGGTCAGAAAAGTCTGTTATCAACACTATGGTGAGAAATCTGAGCCATCTGTAGGTTTGAAACATAACGGGAAGTAATAATCTTTGATATTTGCATCTGATAATGTTCCCACCTTTTTACATAGCTTTGTGATACCTGTGTACTGGAGTTGACCTTAAACCATGATGTTTCACTTTCATACATGACTGGCTCTTCGGTGAACTCTGGGTCTAGCAATTTTCTAGATGGTCAGCAACAACATTGGTGGCATAGCAATATAATATTAAATTAATAATTCATCTCAAATATAATTTTTTCCTCCACATTTCTGCTAATAACAGTTTCCATGTGTTAGGGCCTTGGGAAGCATATCATGGTGTTCTAGCTGTGTCTTGTACAGGACCTGTATGGTGTATGGTGACCATTGTAAGAAATGTGATGTAGAGTTGACGCTGAAGCAGACATTGCTAGCTATGAGTCCTATTGAAGTTTTTTAGGGAGTCAGGAGGTGAACTTCAACTTTTGTGCAGCCAGTTGTTTAGTGGATAGTTTTTCTTGCATGACCGAGCTTACCCATGTGTACCAAGGGTATCTGAAATTTCTTACTACTGCTTGCTTTATTGTTTTCATTTGCTTTTAGGAGATCTTGAAGGTTTCTACAGTTTTTGCAAAAAGATTTTATAAATTGCCTGAAAGCTGCTTTAATACATGTATTTTATGTTTATTTAGTTAATCAAGCACTTTTCATTATTTTTTACTAATTGTACTAATTATATTTTGCTAATTTTGCTATTTATATTTTACTAATTACTTTGATCCAGAATTTCATGTTACATGATTGATACAAATCTGCTGCAAGTCTTTTGTCCAGCCTTAAATAGATATGTTCGTCTTTTATTGGCTGTATAAAGTGTAAATAAATGGACAATTTCCTGTTGCTTTAACAAAACAATCTGTATACTTGTAGGATTAATGTAAGGTATAGGTGATGAAAACCGGTTAATAGGTTGGTAAGATGTGGGCTTTTACACATGAATATCCACATGTGCGGCAAGACTTTTGCCAATGACTCGACTGCAAAAATCCATGTACGATTTGTGTTATATGATGGTAACTATCAAAGTAAGCTCATATTATGTGTGGATGTATCTAGTTTTATTTTATTCCGAAGTTCACTAATTTATATTTCATGTGTTATTTTAGTATCTGTATACTGTTATTTTTGCCACTATCTTGCCTTAAATGAACTGATGAATTCACAAATGTCATACAGAAGTCTTTTCAAACTGGCTAATGCAAACTGTCAAATGGATTTTAGCAGATTGCAACTTCGAAAATAATGAAAATGATAATGAAAATATACGTATGTTCATGTGTATGTTCATGTTCATGTGAGAGCGTTTGGAAGGCTTTCCTTTTATTTCACTTACATTTTTCTCTGTAATACTTATGTTTTTGGACTGACTTTATGATGTAAATAAAGACATAACAATCTATAACAAAATGTGTACAAAAAATATATGGTATAATGCACTGTAGGGTTCCTAAGATTTTTGCACAGTGCTGTATCCTTAAAATATGTTTCAAAGAAAAAAGCTATTGGAGAAAAACAACCCCAGGCACTTGACTGTTGTGACCTTGATACTGTTTTGATCGATTGAAAAATCAAATCAGTTCCTCAGCATGTTACAGTGCTAATGATAAATGATAAGCCCCCAAACAATAGAAATGTTTAAAAATAGACTGCAAGTTGCCACAGTGTTAGAAAAACAAAAGCAAAAGAGACGTGGCGGTGGTGTTGGAAAATAACACAGACTGTAATAACTACAATCAATGGAACTAATAAACGTAATCGTGGGTGGGGAACTGTAAATCTTCATCATGTCTAACTGCACCACACCACACTGACATTTATTAATTATTTTCATATAATACATTATTGTTATTATTATTATTATTATTCATTACTAGGGTACAGTAGTAAAGAAGTGGTTTGTTGTGTAGCTGTGTAAACTGTATTGTGTATTACAGGTGATCTGTTGTGAAGGGAATGCAGGCTTCTATGAGGTCGGCTGCATGAACACCCCACTGGATGGTGAGAAGTGATGAGGTTAATTCTAAATAACAGTAATAACAACAATCAAAATAAGCATTAAGTCACACTGTTCTGAAAGCAGTTGAATGATGTAACTTCCTGTGTCTTTTCACCACTTTCATCAGGAGGCTATTCGGTCCTAGGCTGGAATCACCCAGGATTCGCAGGCAGCACAGTAAGTAGCACTGATCACATGGTCACATGATCAGACCAGACGTTGAATGCTTTCCTGATGCTTATCTCACTGTTCAAGAACATGCAGTGATATCTACTGTATAAACTAAAAGAACTGATTCTAATCTGCAGTGAAAACCTAACAGTGCATCTGTGTTTCAGGGCGTGCCATTTCCTCAGAATGAGGCTAACGCGATGGATGTAGTGATCCAATTTGCTGTGCATAAACTGGGCTTCCAGTTAAGTGACATTGTTGTATATGCCTGGTCAATAGGCGGCTTTACAGGTGTGTAGAATTATTTTTAAAAACCCTGTATACTCAAGTGCCACTTTAATAGGAACACTTGTACCTTGCTGGCTGCGATTCTTCACATCTTTAACTGTTCTGTTTGTTTGAGTGAGGCTGTTGGCAGGCAGGAGGATAAACTGATGTGGTTTTCGGCTGTAGTAGCTCATGTGGAGATCATGCTCATGTAGATTCAACATGCTGTGCTGTGCTCTTTGCAGTTGTACAGAGGGCTTATTTGAGTTAGTTCAATCTTCCTGTCAACTCAAACCCACCTGGTCAGAACTTTGGTTGTTGTTGTTGTGTATTCTCTGTGAATTACTGAGACAATTGTGTGTGTGTGTGTGTGTGTCTGAAGATCCCAGGAGATTCTTGAATGCACTAATCTATCCTTCGATCACTCACTGAGATCACACTTCACCCAATTGTAATATGATGTGAACTGAAGCTTTATGTGTACCAGTGTGATTTTATTCACATGCTCAGCTGAACGGATGAGTGCATAAATGTGCAGGTGTACACATGTTCTTATTAAAGTGGACTGCGTGTCTTTATTAGTGCATAAACCTGGACTTTGGACTTTTTTTATTATTAGCTAATCGCATGCATGATTTTTCTTACTGCCCCACTTTGCTTTAGCCACTTGGGCAGTGATGTCATACCCCGAGATCCGTGCACTGGTCCTGGACGCCTCATTTGATGACCTCCTGCCCCTGGCTTTGAAGGTCATGCCTGACAGCTGGAGTAAGTATCTTGACCTTTACACTCTCTATGTCCTGTTAGGCTGTAGCGTAATGTAGTAAAAGCTTGATTTGTGCTTGTGTATGGAAACAGGACCGCTGGTGACTCACACAGTCAGGCAGTACATGAACCTGAACAATGCAGAACAGCTGTGCAAGTAAGATCCTGTACATAGTCCAGTTGAACTGTATATGTGTGACATGACTATGCTGATAAGGGGATTCCGATACTCTGTGCAGGTACCAGGGACCAGTTCTACTGATCAGAAGAACCAAGGATGAAATCATCACAACTACGTAAGCACTCGTATATACGCGCACGCACACACAATGATGTTTCCTTTTGTCTGTACTGATTGAGATCACATCACATGGATTAATACACAGTTTATATAGACTATGGTTTTTGCTGTGCACTGATGCAGGGGACCAGAGGACATAATGTCCAACCGAGGAAATGACTTACTCCTGAAACTGCTCCACTACAGGTCTGACAGCACTTAATTCACTTTTAATGCATATCTGAGTAGGCTCATTGACCGAGGATCCGTTTAATTGCTGTCTCCTGGTTAATGCAAATCAAAGGCTAGACGACACAGACCCGACATTAGGGTTGTTGCACTGCATGCTAATGTCTCATACCGTCAGCCCAGGTTTAGTGCTTGATATTTAAATGAGCAGTTATTCATCCAGTCATCTTAATTTTTTTAAATTGTACCTCTTGAGCCTGAATCCCTTCTTGTGTATGATATTTAAAAATTATTCCTGGAGATTGAGTCGGACATGCACTGCTAACCTAGCAAAGCACCTAGCGCTGAACCGGCCGTCAGTCATGTCTGATGAAATTCAGTGGAATAAATTTTTATTCTATACTGTGCGAAATTAAGCAGTTGTGTTTTATTAAAGTTTAAAAAATACGTGCCCCGGCTTGTACAAAATAAATAAGTTGTGCACTTCAGTATTTTGCTGGACTGCCTTTAGTCTTGATTACAGCATGTAATCTCCATGGCATTGTTTCTTCAATTCGTAGGTTGAGGCTCAGCATAATTATGTAGCACTAAAATAAAGTCATAAAATATAATATGATAAAATTAGGACTCAAGTAATGACAGAGGCTTAGGGAGCATAAGGAATCATCTTCACACATGAACTGGTACTACAGGCTCCTGACCTTAACCCTACTGAACTCCAATGGAGAGGTTTGATTTTCCGTCATCAGTTCAAGATGTCGGTGAAAAAAGAACCCAAATCTGGATGGAAATAAATGTTTGTTGAAATAATTCCATGGTGATTACATGCTGTAGGTAAGGAAATAGGTAAGTCTATTGGGCTTTTTTTCACCTCAGCTTTCTGGCTCATCAGGCCGAAATTTATCCTCGGTTCCCAGTCCTCCTGGACGGGACTTTAGTCCATTGCAGATTACCTTCCCAGTACTTTTCCTGGTACCCATTTATACTGCTGGGTGGATAAAGGCACACTTGTGGTTATGACCTTGCCCAGGGGTCTTAAGATGGTGGGAGTCTAATGGGGATTTGAACTAAGTCCTCTCGATCAATCACCCTAAACACTACACAACCTCATGTGCCTCATGCACTGTAATCAAGCCTAAAGGTGGTCTAACAAAATATTCGGGTGTGCACCTGGCGCTCTCTTTTATTTTTGGTTGGACAGCATATATGCAAGATAATTTCTGCCTTGCCCCTTGATAGCCAGCTAGTGTTGCCTTTTAGCCAAGCACGGAGTCCCGCCTGCTTGCTGCCCTTCTCCTTCCGCTTACCCCCTCTCCAGTCACCGGCCTCAGACTATGCCAAGGGCTGGAGGCCTGTTCATCACAGCAGGCCAGTAAAGTCAAATTTGGTGGGAAAGAAAAAATCTAATATGTTCTTACCATCAAATACTTTCAAATCAAATTTTGTTGCTTTTTATGGAGTAGCTCTAGAATGACAGAAGAGCCAGTTAGCCAGCTAGGACACTCAACTACTTTTTTTTTTTTGTAGTGACATCGCTAACAGTTGGTATATAAACTTGTATCCTAGTAGTAGATTTGCCAATCAGACCGTGTGATTGTTTAGATCCAGTGGGTAGAGATAGAATAATTCATATTATTCTACGTCAGTGATGTTTAATATTACAGCAGATTGTGGTTTGTTTTCATTGTAAACATCGTTTGTGACGCAGGTATCCTAAAGTGATGACAGACGACAGTGTTCGAGCAGTCAGGCAGTGGCTTGCAGCTGGATCACATGTGGAAGAAGGTGTGCATGTTTGTTATATATATATATATATATATATATATATATATATATATAAATAATATAAGACTCCTGCTACTTTCTGGTTGTTTAGAATCGTAAAGTCCTGGTTGTCTTCTTTTTTCAGAGTCAGTATACACTGGATACGAGGTGGACGATGACTGGTGCCTGTCTGTACTGCAGTCCTATCAGATGGACAGAGACGCTCCTTTCCCATGGAGTGTTGGTAAGAAGACTGATCAAATGATTGCTATCTTTATTCAGTTTGTCCTAATATTGGATATAGGGGTTAAATTACTTTATATCAGAAGATTATCAATGAACCTATTCGGCTTGAGGTCAGAGGTTTATAGCAGGTGATTTAAGAGGGATGTGGGGAGAATTTTATGCTACAAAACGGATAAGCAGCTGCATTCATTAGGTTTTAAGTCAGTATTTTAATAGTGTCCTTTTAGTTGCCCCTCCACAGGCATTTTGCTGGAATATATTCATCACATCTCACATGCACCCTGTCAATCACCACTATAGGCTGCTAGTAAATCTACAGACTGGGTTAGAAATAAATCAGTCCCAGGTTCACATCTTTAAACTATTCTGTATGAACCACCACTCTACCCCATCCCCAGTGTGGGGCTCTTCACTTCAATCTCCAAAATAATCTCACAAAAGACTTTTGTAAACAACAAATAATGAAACTGCTGTCTTTTTCATTTTTGTAAGATAAGAAGGTTTAGCCCTGCTCACTCACATATACCAGATTCCTTAGCTTATGCCAACTCTATGAACACCTAAAGGGAGAAAAGCTGGGATGTAATATGCTCCTCTATGCTCTTGTGTGTTCCCAGGTGAGGACATGGCGCAGGATGGCAGACGGCAGCTTGCTCTTTTCCTGGTGAGAACCTATCACTACTACTATACTCTATAATAAGCATCGTTAATGCTGCACATCATAATTATGAATTGCAGAGTGCCTGATTTCTCTCTCATTCCCATCCACTTTGCTTCTCCTAGGCTCGAAAGTACATGAGGAATTTCGAGACAACACATTGCACACCACTCCCCATCTCCGAGTTTCATGAACCCTGGAAGCTATAAAAGCCAGCAAGTGACCAGGATGGAGAGCACCAAGCAACCTTTGTGGAAATTTAGTGTTAAAGTTGATTGTTAGCATTTTTGTCAGTCGGGTGTCTGCATGGTAATTTGACGTCGAAAGTTGGTGCTTCCCAGGGCACCAATAAACGAACGCGAACAAAAAGTTCCTTTGGAAAGGAACTGGGCCAATCTTTTTGCTCTCAGTCTGTTTCTCTTTCCTCTGTTTTGTGAGCAGTCTTATTTATTATGAATCACACCCTTAAATATATTGTTGCTGTATTAAACACACTTAATAAAGAGGAGGGATTTTGTGGTTCGTGTGAATCCCAGCAGCCGACTTGATTCAGCTTACAGCTTGATGGTTTCTAATTTAAATGTAAATCAAGTGTAAATGTTCATCACCCTTTTCTATGGGAAATGGAGATGAGGTTTCATAAATCCATTTGCAAGCATTTAAAACACACACACCACTGTAGAAAAAAGAATAAACCAGCATATGAGCTCCTATTATTTAATTAGGTTTCCTAATGAAGACACTGGTTGAGCAGTAGCGATTCACCTTCACAGCTATAGAGTGCAAAGTAGGCCTGTCGTGATAGTCAAATCACTCCTTCATACAATTAATGCAAATAATCACGATTATATTCCTGATCACAATTCATCACCATAATTAATGTGTGCCTATTTACAGAAGGAAATAAAATTGCTGAGAGCAATTTCCTGATTCCACTGCAGCTCACTTTCTCGTCAATCTCCTCTCCTGTGTCTCTGATACGAGATGGGACAGGATGGGGATTCAAACAGCAGTGACACTGATAATATTGTTAATTGTAAGACGATGTACAACCCTAAGAACTAACAAAAAAGGTATGACAGGCCTAGTGCAAAGCAATTGCTGTAAAAATCTAACAAAGGAAGAGGTGGGGGGGGGTTACATTTGTTATATCATCTTCTGGAAGTTCTCTATAGCTTCTGTCACTTTCTGCAGCTCGGTCTGACTCTGTCGCAGCTGCAGGATGAGAAAAATAAATAATTACATGTGATCAGCCTGCACACAGCATCAGTTAAAATGGCTTAAATGGAATTTTTTTTTTAAATCAGAGTATATGTAACGTCTTCCTCACCTTCTCAGCATCCTGCTCCTGAACCTTTGCTGGAACTTTCTCCCTGTAGTCACTCTTGTTCATTTTTTCCTCCATTTTCTCCATCTGCTTTTCCAGCTCGCCCTTCTTTGTCGTCAGTTTGGCGAGCTCCTTTTCTACATCAATCAAACCCTGGTGCAGAGAACAAAATGACATGGCCGTACACGCCATAAGACGGAATAACAATCCATCAACACACACACGCAGACAGGAAAGCTAATACAGAGGTCACATTAACACTGATTTTTTTTATTTAAAGCTGTGCTGGTTTAATAGGGGACAAAAGCAGCAAAAGGAAGGTAGAAGAAATCTTAATTACAGCTTTCTTCAAATTCTTATGTAAGGATTTGTTCTCGGATTACTTTGTCACTAACAGCATAACTCAGTATAATATGACATATAGAACAATAATAATCATGTGAGATCTGAATTCCACCCAAATCCAAGGTTTCACTCAAAATGATGCAGCTTAACGATTTCCTAATGTTCATTGAGTCGTTTCAGTACCATGTGTGACCTAAAATTTTCACTAGAAGGATATAATTAGATTGCTTTTTGTTTATTTATTTATTTTTAAAGCTTATCGACCGCTGCTTATTTGGACATGATGAAATTCTTAATTGGCCTCTCCGTGTAAAGCTTTATTTCACCTTTCAACATTCAAGACACCTTTTCCCCTTTAAAGATTTTGTGCAGCAGCTATTCTGCACACATTACCTAGGTTTCTTGTCTCTGTGAGTTAATTAAACCCCCCACCCCCCTACTGACATTTAAAGCGTTTTCATGGTCTTGCCTCTCCATCTCACCCTGTCAGTGTATCTCGTTCTGCTCAGTTGGTGGTGAATAAGATGTGACGAGTGTCTATGAATACCATCACTGCTCTGCCTACGATATATTTTACACTCCTTTTCATTTCACTGTTGAGCTGAGGAATGCGATAGAATAAAAAAAATTATTATTACTATCCTCATTAAGTGAATCATGTCCATGTTATTGTGATGTTATAAAAACCCATCAGTGATCATGCTGATGCTTGACTGATGCTCTGATATGATGATACAAGCATTAAATTGTTATATTGGTTATGATGAAGACTTCTACCTTCAGCATAAGATGGACGGTGCATTTGTCTGAAGCGATGGCCACCGCACAACCCTCTGGGACAGCACTTTCATTCCCTGTGAGCAGGTGGATTGCCTGACAGTAGGAGAGAGTCTGGATCTGCAGACTGAATTTCTCCAGCAGAGATGCTGTGGTAGAGTCGATACACTGCAGGTAACCTGAGAAAGAACGAACGAGAGGAAAACAAGTTCACATAAATTCAATCGGAATAGTGCACCTCTAACCAACAGGAGCATAAAAACAGCAATGCTGTTTCAGTTCAGTTTAATATAGAGCCGAAAAGGTGTGGAGTTGTGCACATCTATTCATCTTTTTATCAACAAAGACACTAAATCAAGTCAAATTAATTTCACAGGTCTTTCTGGTCATGTGCAGGTTGAGGATTACCAGTTACCCATAAATGACCGAATTTGTGCACGGTGCAGCCAATTTTCACTTGGAGACACCCACAAAACTCCATAAAAGACTGCTAAAATAAAAACCATAACAAAGTCCATACATATTCACACAAGCATGCAGGTCACTGAAATTTTTTTAAATCCTTGTTCTGTCCACAACTGTATCCCTAAAAATCTTTTGACCGCACCTTGCCACACATAGTTGACTGACTGCTTACAGTTACATTTCCAAGCACTGCTTGTTCTGGGAATAGCTGTTTTTATGCTGCACTATTCAGAATTCTCAGATACGATCACATGTGGAAGCCACTTAGCTTGGTGTGCAAAGGAGGTTACACCGGAATAAGTTTACAAGAATTTTTTGGAGGAACTGATCCCTCCACCATCTTAGTGATACTGTATTCTCCCCCTGAACTGTTGCTATTACATCTTTCTCTTGGCTCTTTTAAGTTGCACTGAGTAAATACAGAGATAAAATATGTTGGGTTTTTCTTCATTTCAGGCTGCAAAGCAAGAAAACATGAATATTTTGAAGGGGGTAATTCTATTCTATACCCGCTGTATGTGCGCTCTCATTTGCTTTTACACACCCAGAACAAAATCTAGTACAATGTACAAAAATCTGACAAATGTTAATCATTGTTAATATTTCATTTCCTAACACCATTAATATGATAAATGGGGTTAATAAAATATGCTTTAATTTAATGCACCTTAGCCCAAGTCCTAGGCCGTGATTCTCAGCTGGAAAAGGGTGGCATGTTCACTCCAGGTTGGGGAGAACTTGCTGCTCCAAATGGAGGAGTTCAAGTATCTCGGGGTCTTATTCATGAGTGTGGGGAAAATGGAGGGGAAAATGGAGAGACAGATTGGTGAAGTGTCCGCAATAAAGCGAATGCTGCATCGGTCCATTGTGGTATGGCAGAGCCAAGCAGTAAGGCAAAGCTCCCAACTTACTGATCTCTCTACGTTATGACCCTCAAGTCAAGGTACGGGCTGTGGGTAATGACCTAAAGAATGAGCTGAAATTAGTTTCCTCTGCGGGGGCTGGGCTCAGCCTTAGAAATAGGCTGAGAAGTGCAGACATTTGGAAGGGGCTCAGATTAAAGCCACTGCTCCTCCACATCAAGAGTAACCACTTAAGGCAACTGGCATCTGATAAGGATGCCTCTCAGAAACCTCCCTGGGGAGGGGTTCCGGGCATGTCCATCCAGGAGGTGACCCCGTGGCAGACACAGCACGCCGGAGAGATTTTATCTCTTGCCTCGCTTGGGAATACATTGATATCCTTCAGGAGGACTTCGTGGAAGACAACTGTCTGGGCTTCCCTCCTGATGCTGTTCTCACACGCATTAATGTGCATGCAAGTTAAATACATAAATTACTAAAACACAACAGTATATAAATCATGGTTTATTTAGCCTTCTTATGGTATATATGCATAAATGTTGGTAATGTTTCAAGTGCTTTATTCGAGCAATCCAGACTGAACTACTTCAAGCTGAATTAGTGTAAGATCACGGGGGGGGGCACGAGCAGGCGAACATGATGAAAAGCATGAGGCAACAATCTGGCAACACTTTCAGTCCTAAGCTGTGGATCGAGCAGCTGCATTATATTTACTACATAATTATTTATTTTAAATAAGTTTTAATAGTAAATAATTTTACTGGTTTAACTTGGGACACTTTTTCTAAAAGAAAACACTGTGATTCTTGAGTGTGTAAGGCTAATTTCATTGGGGGATTACTGAGGATAGTACCACATAGAAACCATAAAGGTGACTGTGGATAGTCTTTCATGGTTAGCTTTATGACTGAGAAAAATAAGAATCATTTCACTAAACAACTGATGACTTCAACACTATAACAAATTTAGGAATGACTTTGATCATCATCAACTGATAACCTCCTGAAAAATACAGTATAATAACATTTACATTAGAGTACTGATTAATAAATCACACCATGCAGTGTCACCCCGATAAAGATGGGTTGCCTCTTGAATCTTAATTCTTCCAAATCTTCTTGTTTTTTTCCTTAACACTGTCGCCTATGGGTAGGGATAACTTTTACTTACTTACACACACACACACACACACACATATATATATAGTAATCCAAGTGATCTTGGACAGGCAAACAATTTTGGAGCTACACTTTAGGCAGGGCCTAAATTTTC
>JAOUQZ010000044.1:29023740-29039654 GCA_028564935.1 Neosilurus hyrtlii
TATAAATAAAAGCAACAAAAATATGGAATCATTATTATTATTATTATTATTATTAATAATAAAAAATATTTTATGGTAACATTTTTTATTTGTAAGAATGACTTTGGTGGGGGTTTTTACCCCCGCAGCAAAAACGACTTTAATGAACTGCAAAGGCCTTCAGGTAACCAGCTAGCTCTGTGCTAGCCAAACTCAAATTTTTTTTTTTGACTACTGGAATACAGGCCTTTAGCTAACCAGTTAACTCTGTGCTCACCAGCTAGTGCTGAGCTAACTGGCTTTCCACAAAAAAGCAAGTATTTCACAGTAAGAACTTTAAGATTTAGACTTCAATACATTAATAAAAATTCTATAAAAATAATTTCTTACAATCTAAAGCATAAAATAAATGAGGTATTCCACTTCCTCTGATCAGATATGATCAACAATCCACTTGGCTTTGCAAGTTATTATTCAAATCCAATGAAAGGTTGTGGAATAAGTATTAAATATCTGAGGAATTGATAAACATTTAAAAGGCTTTTATTTGTTTACTAGCAGACAGATATTTTAATCTATTTATGATTAGCCTTATATCACATGTGTCTGTTACATAAGTTACTTGCTTTTATATGATTCTTTGTACTATAAAAATGGCTGTTATTTAACCAAACATATAAACAAACATTTACAGCCAGCACTTGTGTCAGAGCCACCATTATTAATAAGGCCTTCTGTCCAATCAGAATTCATTAGCACCATGGACTAAAAAAAAATTTATTTTATTCATTTCCATTTCATTTCATCATTACCCCACAATGAACGTCAATGCCTTATTTGTGTAATACTAAAAGACTTGTTTCGCCATGAAAAGACCTGCACTGACAGTTATGTTTTTTTGTATACTCTCCGTGCACATCTACTTACTCATTTTTCCATTTCCAGACCTCTTCGATGAAGTTCTCTCGGCCAAGGTCGTGTCTGGACATCCCTCTCTCCCTCATCAGTTTCTTCTCCACCACCACCTGAGTCGCAATGCCAGCATGATCACATCCTGGGTTCCACAGCGTGGTTTCACCTTTCATCCTGTGCCTACATTATCAAACCAAGGAGGGCCGGTACATCACATTAGCATATAAATACTACAAAACACTTCCTGTGCTACACACTACTCATTAAATTCAAATTTATTTGTCACATACAAAAATCATACACAGTACAATATGTAGTGAAATGCTTGTACGACCGTCCTATATTTAAAAATAAAAAAACAAACAAACAAAAAAAACTATTAATATCAAGAAGAGAAAAAAAAAGAGATCAATAACAATAACAGTAACTATTTGAAGGACTACCAATAGTTAAAAGTCGAATATAAATATAAAAATATACAATATTATTGTAGTGACGATAAATAATAATGTGTAAAGTGTTGGTGCAGTATGCACACAAAGATGTTTAGTGAGTGTGGTTGTTGTGTGTGCAGAGTTGTACAGAGAGTGCATTACAGCATGTTCCCTGTGTAGACAATTCTACCTCTGATATCCCTAATATCCTCTGGTGTCTATGTGTTAGGCTATGCTAATTCATATTATTTCTTCTTAACCCCTATCAGCACCATTAAATGTGCATTTTATCATTCCTGTAATACACCTATGAATTCCATCACCAGTCATGATTACTCTATTTACATTATTTTAATATTTTTTACAAATCTGTCATCTAATTGTTTAACTTTTAACGGTAATAATTCATGAGATTTTACTCAATTTAATTTCTTTTGCTAAGCATTATGTTGATCATTGTTTTTTAAGATTGTCTGCACGTTGGAAGGTCCGAGATTCTGGCTATAGAGACAAAAGAAAGAGTGGTTCTACTGTATGTTTGCATTGTGTATTGCCGGAATAAAATAGAGAAAACTATTCTCCAGAGGAGAGGTGGGTATCCCTGAACAGACCTCTCATTACATATGAACTGATACTGCTGGTGAAGTGTCAGATATCAATACTCACTGGATTATATGAAAATTATTATAAATGATAAATTATTATTTATATTATTATTATTATTTTTTTTATAACATGGGGTATATAACATATGTATATAACATACATTTTAATAAAATTCTTGAAATGTAAAAACATATATGTGACCCAGTCTGGCAAAATGAGTCACAGTGACCAAAAATTCTAAATTGATTTAGCCATACCATTTAAAAGAGGAGACTCTAAGCTTTAAAATGGCATGGCTAACTCAATTTTTGGTCACAGTGACTCATTTTGCCAGACTGGGTCACATATGTTCTTTCCATCAAATACTTAATGGAAGAGCTGGTTAGCATGGAGCTAGCACAGAGTCTCACCACATTTCCAGTTGTGGCAGATCGATTACAGTGCCTTCCTCCCCAGTCACCAGCATTAGGCAATGCCAGAGAATAGAGGCCTATTACTCAGAGCAGGCTGCTAAATTTTGGATTCACATTTGGTTAAAAAAGAATCCATAATTCTTAGGAAAAAAAAAAAAAAAAGTTCATACCATCAAATACTTTCATTCTTAATTTTCATTCATTCATTTTCTGAACCGCTAAATCCTAATCATGGTCGCGGGGAGGCTGGCACCCATCTCAGCCAACTCTGGGCAAGGGCAAAGTATACTCTGGACAGCCATTCTTAATTTCTTTTAATGCTTTCTGTGAAAAAGGTTTATAACAAATGGAAGCGCTGACCAGCCGGCTAGCATTAGCAGTTGGCTTAGCACAAGTTGTGACTGCTTCTGTTTTGTTGCCTGTAGTGACTACTACTATATGGGGTGATTTCCTAGTGGTAAATTAGAAAATGTGACTGCTTATATCTAGTGAGAGTAATCATAAATTATATAGAATAATTAGCGATGTCCAACAAGTCTAAGGCAAATAACTGTCACAGTTCATACTACATTGGAATATGAGAAAAGCAAACTAAAACAATACTATTATGGCTAATATTTACATTTCAAAAAGCTATTTGCCAAAGATTACAGATTGCCAAACCATGGTTAATCTAGCTGCACATTAATTTAAAGATATAAAACTTTTGTAGAAATGAAGTGATTGTTTACCATCTGGTCAGGCAGTCCTGAATGGCATTGGTCAAGGCATGGCCCAAGTGGAGAGATCCGGTCACATTAGGCGGAGGGATGCACATCATAAAAATACCATGAGGGTTCACCTCACTGATGCTCTTACGCTAGTAAAGAAAGAAGCAGACCCATAGTTGAACAAAGTTTTTAGATTAAAATATTACAATTATCTTTTAATAAATAAAATACCTTGCCCTACCCCATATTCAGGCTTGAAGAAACCCTGTTTCTCCCACCAAGAGTACCAGGCTGCTTCCACATACTGAGGACTGTACGAGTCCGGCAGAGGGCTTAGTACGTCTGTGTGGTTTTGTTATTCATGAGACAAGTAAAAAAAAAAAAAAAAAAACAACATAAAAACAAAAACATTTCTGGTATATTCATCAACAGGTTTATCAAATCATTCACTTATACGCACCTTTTTTATCTCCAGCTGGTGTGGGGATGTTGTATGTGATCACACTCAGCTCCTTCTTTTCTGGTTTGGCTTTTTTCTACACATGTCAAAAAAGTATTCTCTATGTATATGTATCTCACATGACAAGATGCATATCAGACTTAAAGGAAGATGAAAGGAAAGTCTTCCAAACTCTCCTGTTACACTGAAACTATAAATATTTATCATCAGGTGGTTTTTACTTACATCTACACAGGTATTAAACTAAGAAATCTGATTTAAACTAATGAACTTCTAAATAAAATAAAGCTAGGCACATCTGAACATAATACTACATCACATTTACTTATATCAGACAATCGTCTGCTTGTTTACATCCCAGTACACCTAATGCACAACACTTTTTTTCCACGTTTTTATTTCTTAAAACCACAAAGGTGGTTTTATTAAGCATGGTATGTTTTGATGGGTATGAACAAAAACTCTGCTTTTATTAAGTTTGGGTTTAATTAACTTCCTGATTCACTTTAGCCATTATTTTTCACTGCCTGACAAAACTTTAGTCCAAGCACCAGATGATAATTTTCATGAAGATTTCTATGAAAACAAAATTACAGCTTGATAAAGCTGATACAGCTTGAAAAGAAAAGCTGAAAATTTGCTCATTTAATCACACAGTGATTCTGTACAAGCCAGTGGTTATCTCTCTCACCTCTGAGTGAGACTGCATCTGCTTCTTCTTCTCCTCCATCTCCTTCTTCTGCTGGAACTTCTCCAACTTCTCACGCTTTTTGGCCTCTTTCTTCAGTTGGGCTTCTGTTTTGGGAGGACCTGAGAGAAACCAAGCAGCACAGCATTTGACACATGAAAGACACAGAACCTTCAGCGAGTGTCAGCTTCTTGTTTCCAATGATTCTCTTCTTATTCCTTGTTCCCTTCCCACGAATCACAACATGGTCTGAAGGATGTAGGCTGCAGGACTGACAGTGTAAGCAAACGTGAATTAAATAGGAGAGATCTCAAACACTGTGGCCAGATTAATAAGTACTGGAAGTCTCCTCCCAGTGCTAAGACACAGACACATGCTCACCGCTGGCATCTGTGCCATTGCAAATGCTGTTGCTTGCAGCAGTATCAGTGGAAGCAGAGTTAGGTTTGGGAGTCACAGGCACCATTTTCTCACAGAGCAAGATTTTCCCCAACACCTTCAAGAACTGAGGCTGGTTCACACATGTATTAAACCATCTGCTCACATTCACCAGTGACTTCCTGGCAGAAGGCTCCAACACCTGAAAAGAGAAAAATAAAAATCATCTAAGCTAAGTTTTAGTCACAGACTTTTCTTGGACTTCACTATGCACTGTAGAAGGGAAAATGGCAAAAATGACTCATCTTACTTCAGAAGCAAATAAACAAATCATACAGACTGTGATCCTTAGGTACTCTTCCTTGTACTGTAAATCCATTTAGAAAAACTATGACATTGTGTTTTCCTGATAGAAATCTCATACACATCTCTATTCTCAAAGCATATAAAAACAAGTACCAGGTAATTGAGCAAACAAAAGCTATTAATCAATATTCAATATCAGCTAATTAACTTATTTTTACCAATGTTACTGAGATAAAGTTCCCAGTTGCCCCATACCTGCAAGACAGCCTGAAAAAAGCAGTGTATTGCAGTGTTGAAGATGTACTGTTTATAGAAAGCCACTACAGTGCTTGATTATTGTTAGTAATCAGTCCCTCCAAACACCAAATTTTGCATCAGATTTTTTTAAAAAAAAATGTGATGCATTTATTGCAATGAAATTGCAGGATTTTGTCTTCAAAGCATAATCATGGAAGTGAAATATGGTGACGTTTAGCTGAACACTTGTGTGGAGGATTGCTATGATTAATACACTATGGGATAAAACAGTGAATGGCCAAACCACAAAGGTTGCTGTGACTAATTAATTGCAAAGCTGCACGGAAAGCACACAGATTAGTTCATCTGAATTTATGCAATCGTTACATGGTGAATTCCTGGAGGGACTGATAAATGAAAGTGAATCTTCTTGAATAAAGATCACACACAATAACACTGATGTCTTTTATCTCATATTCAGCCCTCAAAGTGGCAGCAATTACAGAACATGAGACATTACATGAAAAGCAGGGATAAAACCCTGTGCTAAGTAACCTGACACACACAGAGTTTAACAAGTCTTTGCACAAAGACGTACATATTTATAAGGTAGCAGCACTGCCGTCACTACAGCCATGTCAGCCAGAGACACACTTTCTCCAACCAGGAATGTCCGTGGCTCTAAAGCCTGATCCAGGACCTTCAGAACACGCAGTAACTCCCCATGGGATGTCTGCTGAAGCTGGAAAAAACAAATCATAATAATACAACCAGGACATGAGAGTCACTCATGTATCTTTATGTTCATTAGTAATAGAAAATATTTCAACAGGCAAATCTCAAACATATAAAAAGAACTTTGAACCACGTTAATATGAACATGCACGTCTATACACAGACCTTTTTGTCAATGCCCGTCATCCCTAACAGAGGGAAGGCCACAGCACATGCCACAGGTATCAGCTCGTTCTCTGTGAAACTCAGCCACTGCCACACCTGGCTCTGCTGTTTGGCATCGCTGCCCACCTTATCGCCTGCAGATGCCAGGTACCAACTGACAGCGCTGGCACCGCACAGAGTCGTACCTTCAGCTCCTCCGAGGAATAGTGTCGGGCGTGAGTGGACAACATTAGTGGGACACTCCTTAGCACACACACGTGGGTGGGTGGGACAGTATTCAGCAGCAATCAACACTAGCAAACTTCTGAAGTCATCAGGGTGGGAGGACACATGCACAGAGTCCATTTCTGACACACACAGACAAACAGAAAGAGAAACAGAGAGAAAGATCAAATAAATGATACAATCATATCTCAAGGGAATGCTTTTGTCTTATTCCCACCTCAACCATTCTGCTGTAAGAAAGTTAGAAAGCTAGCTACTTATCCTTCAATTAATTCAATTATTCTACTAAAAGTCTTTAAAAATATGTTAAATAAATAAATAAATAGCAGCAGCAGCATTGTATGGTCATACCTGTACTATTATATCCTAAACCACACTGCACATATTCTTCTCGGTTCAGTTAGCAGCACTGTGGAAGCCGGTAAAACTTCCTACAGCTCGTATAAAGAGGATTTCCGTACCTAATTATATCCAAATCACCTGTACGCTTGTACCCCCGTGTTTTAAAACCTGTTTATGTTATATTTAACTCACCTTTAAGCACAGTACTGAGAAACGTCAGCCTAAATCTAACATGTACAAGCACCGCACGAGAGCTTCAACGCTGCCGTAAAGCAGTGCTCACAAGACGTAAAACCTGTCGTAAAATATAACCGACTGATGCAACAAATGTTTCCGGCGTGTACAGTCACTGGCTGTGTCTCAAATCAAATCTTGGTTAAGTTGAGCAACCGAGTATAATTCAGACAGCTGTCAACTGGTCACCATGGTACCAGTTTTTTACATTGCACCACTAAAAATGACTTTTTAATCTAATTAGCAACACTTTTCACACTTTTTAATTGTTATTTGATACTTACTTAGGCTCCATAATTTGTGCAATGAATTGAAATGACTAATAAACCTGCAAACAACTTTCCATGCCAAAACTTTTTGGTTCATGAAAACCAGAGACCCCTGATGGGAGAATTTTACCAATCACTACCTAGACATTATGAACAATTAGTAGACATTTTGCTGACCTTGAAGTTGCCCTACAATGACCTTTTCATAAACTTGTTCCCACCTTTGGCCCTCTGAAATTTAGTTTAAGAGTTGCTGCTCTGAAAATTTGACAGTGATATGTAAAGCAATACTTGAGATATAGGTCCCAATCAATCAATCAATCAATCAATAAAATAAAACACAAAATCACCCCATCAATCAATCAATCAATCAATAAAATAAAACACAAAATCACCCCATCAATCAATCAATCAATAAAATAAAATAAAACACAAAATCAAAATCACTCCATTAATCAATCAACAATAAAATAAAACAAAATTAAAATCACCCCATAAAACAATCAATTAATTAATAAAACAAAATCAAAATCACCCCATAAATTATTAAATTAATCAATCAATAAAATAAAACAAAATCAAAATCACCCCATAAATCAATTAATTAATCAATCAATAAAATAAAAAAAATTCAAAATCACCCCATCAATCAATCAATAAAATGAAACACAAAATCACCCCATCAATCAATCAATCAAAAAAATAAAACAAAATCAAAATCACCCCATAAAACAATCAATCAATCAATAAAATAAAACAAAATCAAAATCACCCCCATCAATCAATCAATTAGTCAATCAATAAAATAAAAATAAAAACACAAAATCACAAGCTGACAGAAGGGAAAACAATACCAGATATGCTATCGGAAACATTATTTTCATGAACAGTTTACTTTTATTTTATTTTCTTGGCTATAGTGTATTTCAAAGTTTGGAAACGGGAGTAGGTTGATAGCACAAAGCCATCAACGGCATTTTTGTTACTTCTGGTATTGTATCTGTTAACATGTTTGAAAAGAGTAAGCAACAAGCTTTTTGCTATTCCTTTTTATTTGCATTAAACATTTATCAGAAACAAATGTATTTGTTGGTTAGCACTGTCACTGGGTTCGACCTTGTAGCCTTGGGACCTTTTCTTTGTGGAGTTTCTGTGAATGTTCAGTTCTAGGATTCGTTACGAATCATATCTGAAACAGAAGAATCGATTCAAAAATTGCTCTTACATTCAATGCATCCAAAAACTGGACCTGAATGGATGTTTATTGGACAGAAACTGGATTTATGGGAATGTATTATAGGAACAGTGGCCGGTGCTCCTGTGTTAATTTTAACGACTTCAGCTGTGTTTTCTCTGTTATTGCTCAGTTACTTTAAATAAATGAAGAGAAGAAACAGAGAAAAGAGGCAAGACTACAGTCTTATCAAAGAAGCTGAAGACATTTGCTATTACAAAATCCCAGAAATATGTGTACACCTGACTACCAAACCAACATGTTGCTCTTGCCCTATTCAAAAGTTTCATCTAAACACTTGTAAACAGTTAAGTATCTATTTTAGAAACCATATCGCTTATCGGATTCAGCAGAGGTCTAAATATTTTATGAGTATCTACTTATACCATGATAAGATGGCACACCTCAGCAGCCTACATACTGATCTGATCAACTACATGCCAGGACATACCTGAAGTGCTGTTACCCTTTTCCATCACCTGTCATGAGATCTCTGGGACAAGCACACTTTTATCTTTATGGTTTAACATGCCTTTCACCTATAATATAGTAAAGCCTTGCTGCTTGTTTACATGCTTTATGCACGTGTATACTCAGTAGGTTCACTTCTAGTTAGATTCTCCCGTCTGCACTGCAAACACATCGTTTCCCTACAAACACACTGCATATTTGCAACATCGTGTTTGTGATATTTTATTTATGACGTGGTAATGACATCACTGCAACATCACAGAGACAACATATTATCAATTTCGTTGCTCTTCTATCATAGAAATATTGGCACGTCCACCTCACAGTGAGTACATATTAGTATGTCCGCATCATAGCAAGAAGGCCCTGGGTTCGAGGCCAGGTTCAGCAAGAGTGTTGTTTCTTTGTGGAGTTTGCATGTTTTTTCCTGTGCTTGAATGGGTTTCCTCTAGGTGGTTTAGTTTTCTCCCACAGTGCAAAGACATGCATATTGGGCTTATTGGCTGTTTCAAATTGCCTCTAGGTGTGTGTGTGTGTTGCCCTGTGATGGTCTGGCAAGCTGTGCAGGATGTTCACTCAAAGTCAACAGAGAGAGGCTTCAGCCTCCCAGTGACCCTAGTGGGATTAGGTGTGTGAGAAAGAGAGGGGTTAGATGCAGCGCCAATGTCCAGATGCGAGCACTGATGAGAAACCAGCAAATTTTGTTATCCAGCCTAAAGGTAAAATAATTCCACCAGGTCAACACGTTGGTGTGGATCTGCTTCACAGCAACAAGGTCCTTGGATGTGAATGTGAATGGTTGTGTGTTGCCCTGCAATGGTCTGATGAGCTTTTCTGGGTGTATACCCCGCCTTTGCCCAGAGTTACATATGAGCGTGATGATCAGAAAACCAAGAAGCCACCAGATCCGCTTCAGTTTACCTCGGCACTGATTCTAGAAGTCTGGACTGGAATAATGAATAGCTCACTCATCTGTCACTCATTTGCCGAGTCCTGTTAGGGTTACAGTGTGGCTGAGCCAACACTAGGCCTAGGAGGGGTACACCCTGAACAGGCAACAGGCCATCACAGGGCCAACACACACGCAACCATTCACACTCACAGTCAACCCAGGGGCAATTTGGAGCAGCTAATTAGCCTAATATGCATGTCTTGGGACTGTTGGAGGAAACCCACAAAAGCACAGGGAGAACATCCAAACTCCACACAGAAACACCTGAGCCTGAGACGCAAACCCAGAACCTTTTTGCTGTGAGGTACACATGCTACTCCTTTCATTCTACAGTATTAATTCATTCATTTGCTGAACCCTTTAATCCTGCTAGGGTGAAGCCTGGGACTCGAACCTGGGACCTTCTTGCTGTGAGGCAGACGTATTGTGATGAATAGCATTCTTCCAAAATATTCCCTTACCTGCTGTTTTGATAATCGTGGTAGAGAGTACCATTTATTGCAAAAATCTCCTACAGATATTCAGTTGGGTTGAGATCTGTTCACTGTTGATTTACATTATTTACATCCACACTATTCTGTTAGCGCTCGGCACTGTGGATGTAGTGGGGTGATCCTGGAAGAGACCATTCCTATCATGAGGGAAAAATATAAAATCCTAAATTCAAGTTGATCAGACAGAAAAACTTTGTAATGATTTCCAGTGACAATTCCATCTAACAAGTATAGAACATCTACATGTGCCTTTCTTCTGCAATTTCCACCCAGTGTGTGTATCCATATGTGGGTGGATAGAGGCATATAGATAAAAAAATTTACTTCTTAGCTTCCTTAACATTAAAAAGATGCCATTGTGGGTAAACACTTAACAATTCTATGTACAACCTTACAGCTGAGTGTCCTCCTATCATAAAGAATCCGTTTAGACCCTTTACGTATTGAAAGAAAACCATGTGGGATCCATAAAGTATGCCAGTAGACTTACTGGAAAGGTTTTCCTTAAACAGCATTCCATCAGAAAACAACAGCATCGAAATTGCATAATACGCCTGTCACAGTTAAAATACAGGCACAGAAACATTAACTATATGCCTGTAACTTTACCTTTTTTTTTTTTTTTTTTTTTTTTTTTTTTACATTTTGTGTCCTGGTAGTTATTTGTAACACATTATTAACACAAAGGTTATAGTTTTTGGTTAAAGTTTTTTTGTATGTAATATTTTGTCTAATATATCCTTGACCTTTGACCTTTATGTCACCATGCCATGTGAATGATCTCCCATGGAATCACTGTTCAATGTTTCAATGAATCCTACCAAGGCAGTAAGAAGTAATAGTAAAGGTTAAAGTTTTTGGTTAAAGTTATTGGACAGACACTGGAAGGACACACAACACGGGCGTATAAAAAGCAGCTCAGAGATACATATTTTATAAAGAGTGAGAGATTTATCAGCACAAATGACACATGTATCCAAAATCCATGAAACAGTCCTTTATTCAGACACTCAGATTAAATTGGGTGCATAAGAACTGTATCTCAGTTTCACTGAGGAGATGACTGGGCATGAACATTTGACTGACACAAGACATAAGGGTTTTTATGGTTACAGTTTTAACATTCTGATATGCTGTTTAACAAGAAGGGCCATGTGTGTAAATAATTTCACCAAGGCTAAGCTGGAAAATTTTATAAATATGGAAGAAACAGTAAGAGCTCACATCATGGTCTCTTTGACACCATGCACATTTTATCAGCAAAACATTTGCATTATATCTTCCATTCTATACTTAACAACCCTTTTCCCTTCCACTTTTGTCAGACAACTGAACATACCAAACATTTTTAAAAAACATTTTACCAAGCAACTTTACAAAGAGTGTAATAGATGAATCATTAAGACCCCCAATCCATGCAGAATCTTCATGTCAGTCCCCAATCATTTGATTTTAGAGATGAACTGTGCATCATAAATAAACCTAGTTGTAATCCACATAAATATTATAAGCAAGTTGAGGTGGTTTGGGCATCTGATTAGGATGCCTCCTAAGTGACTTCCTTTGGAGGTGTTCCAGGCACGTCCAGTCAGAGGGATACCTCAGGACCTGGTGGAGGGATTACATATCTTATTTGGCCTGAGAATGGCTCAGGATCACCCAAAAGACGCTGGAAGCATTGGTGAGGAGAAGGACATTTAGAATACCCTACTTAGCCTGCTGCCATGGATAAGCGGAAGAAAGTGAATGGATGAATGAATGAATGAAATCCACATTAACATTTGCGTGCAGACTGCATTGTCAACCCAACATAATGACAATGATTTAATTTAGTATGAATAATTTTGTGCCACATATATGCACAAAATTATACCTCCTGTTCTTTCACTCCCTTGTGAACGCTTCCTGTATGTTTTCCACTGTGTTTCCTAGCACTCGCCCAACGATGCCCACCACTGTATTAATCACATACAAAAGTCCCTTCTGTCCATTCCAGACCAGATTGCCTATCCCTTGACCTACTGACCAGCTCTGTTCGCCCATCTCTGATCCCAATGTGCCCATGTACCCACTAACCCCTTGCCATGTGCACCCTACTACCCCTGTGCCAAAGTCCCAAACCTCACCCACTGCACAGGTCACCAACCCCAGGGCGTCGCCCATTAGCGTTCCTGTGCCTGCCAGCCCCTCCTGGCATGAAAGCACAAGAGTGCCTGATAAGGTTCTTATAAATGTGTAGAGGGAGCACACACCATACTCTCCCACTTGGTATGCAACACTGCCTACATTCTCGACACCCGATACTACTCCAGAGCCCAGGTTCTGAACCAAACTGAAGGTGTTGCAGGGCACTGATGCCAGTACAGCTGCATCTTCTTGCAGAACATAACTGATTTGAAAGGGGAGATTGGTAAGGGTGGAGACAACTGGAGAGATGGGAATGCACAGGAGAGAGATGGTGGAGGACAATACATAGTAGATAACACTCTTGTTTTGCGACTCAGAACTTTCTGTTTCATTAATACTTTCTTCCTGGCTGGGTTCAGACTCAGTTCTGACTGCTCTCGTGCTGGACACCTTCTTCTCCTCATCATTGCTTTCATCTGTCTCAACTGTATGCGTGGCTTTCTCGGGAACTTCAGTGATTTCCACTGCCTCTTCTTGCAGACTTTCCATACTTCCTGTCTCTCTACACCCACCTGAGAAAAGCTCTTGAATGTCCAACAGTTCCTCCAGCTCCTTCACACTCTTTACCGTCAGCCTCCCTTCACCCTCCTGGACCATCCCCATACTGAAGCTGCCGTGTCCATTAGGAACATCACAGCACACTGCCGACCACAGCACATCCTCCTTTGTCTCACTCAGGCCACCCATGCCGCTCTGAACATACACGCTCCCCCCTGCCTTAGAGCACTGTGACACGGCCTTGCTTCCTACCAGCTCGGCAGTAAGAACATCCAGTTTGTGGAACGGGGAAGCTGAGTGGGATGAAGCGTCATCTTGGTCCTTCTTGTACAAAGCTGGGATATACACATGGGACTCTTCTCCATGGACGTCTGTCTTACTCACTTTGTCCTGTAAATGCATTTGAGAGACGCAAAAATATTCAGTAAATTTTCATCTTTGAATCTAATAATAGAAAGATCAGGTCAATAATGTATTGTTTCTTGTACAGCTTTCTGCCACTTTACAGCACAGCCACACAGAATTTAACAGCAGCAAGAAAGAAAAGTTTCCTTTGTGGCTGAATGAAAGAATGAAGCTGTTCTGAGACACAAATATATGCAAAATCTCTAAATGGGTCCTTTCATTAAACGTGTGAAGAGTCGTGAAGAAATGTGCTGTAGTTTGTGTTTTGTTTCAACCCCAGGCTTAGTGTCTATTCCCTGGCTGGCTTTGTCATATGTACGTTTTATTTAGAAAGCATGGAATTCTCTAGAAGCTTCATTTGTTTATACAGTTAATGAAACTCCTTTGCAGTGCTTCTATAGAGCCAGAGGACTGTGATGATGTTTTAAACAACATAATATACCCAAATCGGGCAAAACCATGGAGGCATCTACAATGAAATGGGATTTAACAGCAAGCAGAGGCAGTGCAATTCAATTACGGATTACAGTTAGAGCTTTGGCTCCTCACATCAAATGCTTTGGATCGTAGCAATGGAAAGAACTAGAAAAACAGATATTCTCACCAACTCCTCGGTTGTTCCTTTGCCCCATGCATTGTGCTCTCCGAGGTGCAGAGCTGTGTAGACAGTAGACTGGTGTCCAGGGTGATAGAGTGAAAGAAAAGTGCGCCCAGCTCCCAGGCTGTGGCATCCCCTCTCCAGGCCCGACTGAGTGACCTGCCGTGGGGGTGTGTTCCTGTAGAAGCTCTCCTCACACTCAGACAGCTCTGAAGCTATGAGAACATGAGCAAGAGAGAGCAGGCTGAGGATCAGCACTGGAAGCTCACACACATTGTTCCTCTGTGCTGTACACAGCATGGCCAAAACACTCTCCACCGCAGTCTGGCACTGGCTGTAAATGACAGCACTGAAGCAGCAATTACACTCGACAAGATCCTGCAAGTCACCCCTCTCTTCCTCTCCCTCCCACTCTCTACACTCTGCTCTTGCTCTCTCGACTACGCATTAAGAGCTTGGGTGTTTTTACCCCTCCTGCTCTCGTGTCTCACTCTTTTCTCTCTTCTCATGTCAGTAAATCAGTTCCTCTGGTCATGGTTTAGCTGTAATGTGCACAAACCTGTGCACACGCCCTCTCACACCTCTCAGTATTACCTGTAAATCAGCATTCTCCAACACACACCCCTATATTCAACGCATACTCCAAAATTGTCCTAGTCTCACACCCATGTTGCTTTGGTTTTGTTATTTTGTCAGGTATTTTCACTGACTTCATTAATGACATCTTAATCTAATCCCACCCTCTATCCTGCGATGTTTATATATTTTGAATAAAACCTGGAGCTTTAGTAATAAACAAACAAAAAAATAAATAAACAATAAAATTAAATTAATAAACATTTATTCATTGATTCATTCATTTTCAGTACTGCTTAATACTACTAGGGTCAACAGGAGGCTGAGCCTATCTCAGCGGACTGGGTGAAGGTGGGGTACACCCTGAACAGGTTGCCAGACCATACAGGGCAACAAACACACAACCATTTACACTCAGGCTCAGACCAAGGGGTGAACAGGAACAGCCAGTTAGACTAATATGTATGTCTTTGGACCCGGAGTACCCAGAGGAAACCCACGTGAGCCCACGGAGAACATGCAAACTCCAAAAAGTTTCACCTTTGCCGAGCCCAGAACATGAACCCAGGACCTTCTTACTGTGAGGCAGATGTGCTACCCACCATGTCGCCCTATGAATAAACATAATAAGCACTTTTCAAACCTACCAGCAGGGAATTAGAATGGTCATACCTGTCTATCTTCATGGAATATTTTCATCTCACAAATGCAGAATAACCACCCATGATCTAAAACTGAAACCCAGACCAGTTCTCAGGGTTGAAAGCGTCTCTGTTTGAGAATGACAACAGAATTGTCTGTCTGTACAATGAGAAGCAAACATGCAAGCCGTCATAAACATGCATCACTGAACAAATAATCATTTAGGACATTTAAAATCATGCAGCAACTTGATGTCAGATGTAATAAATACTATCTTCAAGTAATTATTTCATACCAACTCGAAACCTGGCTGCCAAATATCAGTAAGAACTGTGTAAAACTCTGTAGGTATGACAAGAGTAGGCCTGTACTTGTAACTCTACACTGCATAGCAGCCTGTCTGAACTGGTCTCTGAGCTTAAGGGTAAGCTAGGTGTGGTTGCAGCATTCACTCTCCCACATTATTGTTTGTGTGTGTATGTGTGTTCTGAATACACCCAGTGATGTAATTTACATACTGCACACCCAAGTATCAGTCTTTGAATTAATTAGTAAAATTTATTATTCTTAAATAAACATAATAACCTACAGAACTCTCTATCCACCCACCCAAACATCAATTCAATTCAATTCAGTTTTATTTGTATAGCACTTTTTACAACTGACATTGTCACAAAGCAGCTTTATATAGTAAAATTAATTTAAGGAGAAATCTAAGAATTTTTCTACAACCCCCTACACATCCCTAATGAGCAAGCCCGCGG
>JAOUQZ010000044.1:29055304-29100000 GCA_028564935.1 Neosilurus hyrtlii
CCTCTCTCTCTCTCTCTCTCTCTCTCTCACACACACACACACACACACACACACACACACACACACACACCTCCCTTTAAGCTAAGCTTTCTCTCTCTCTTTTTCTCCTGTGTGGTGTTCTGAAGGTTAAACTTCCTTTGCTTTCCTCTGACAAGGAAACTGGAATGTACACCAATCACATGAAGGACACAAACAACAACTGCAACAAGTCTCTTCTGAATGACCAGAAGGTAAGAGTAAACGTTTGCAGAGTCACCTTTATAAAGTTATAAAAAAAAGTGTGCAAGTTATAGAAAGAAGCAACAGATTATCACTCGTAAAGGATTCATTATAATTACTTGCTGCTGATTTTCTTATCCACAGTAAATAAGTGGTTGTATTTAAATAGTGATCATTTGTGTTTTTGATTTTGTAATAAACCTGGAATGGCTGGATTCAGATGGAAATATTATAGATATAAAAACACATGCATGTACACCTGTGCTGCAGGAGAAGCTCATTCAGGCGATTAGGAAGATTAAACATGAAGTTGATGAATGCCACGAAGCTGAGAAAGACACTTTTGCAGATGCAATCGACGTGGAGGTAAAGACTCCAAACATGATTCTTCTGAAAATAAAGGCTTTTCCTGAAATTAAAATCACAAATGTATCAGTTTAAACAATTTAACAAAGTCTAAACCTTGTAAACTGTAAAGACTGGTATGTTTGGGGTTCCCCCAAGCCATGTGAATATTTGATACTGGCTATTAGGTTTATGAGAAAGAGGTACTAATGGACATTAGGAAATTTGTCTGACCCTAAACCTTGATCAGTTTCTATTTATAATATAAGATTATTGTCATTTTTAACATGCTCATATATCAGCATTATACAGTACATTAAATAGTGCCTTAACATCATTAATGTAAAATGTATTATCATAATTCAAAGTTCATTTTGTTGATATCTGTCAAGAGCTGAAGTTGCTGGATGGACAAATATGTCTATTGTTATTGTTAAACTCCTACAGCGTGCAACAAAGAAAACGTCAAAAAAAAGCACATTCCCAACAAAATTGTGTTTATTTTAATGTCTGCAAATATTAATTTCTAAAATACATAAATAAATGAGGAGAGGTGATTATGAGTTCCTGTGATAGGTTTTTCACCAGCACTACTCAAGCAAAGGTTCATTTCTCTGTCCACCATGTCCTCACAGAATCAGTTCGAGGACATGGAGAGGGATATCCGAGCAGAGTTCCAGAACCTTCATAACTTCCTGGATGAGGAGGAGGAGAGAGACCTGGAACGACTGAGGAAGGAGAGGGATAGACGAGTGAAAGTGCTGAAGGAGAGAGAGAGAAAGATCGCCATGCAGGGCCGAGACCTGGAGAGGGCCATCGAGACTCTGAACAGCAAGCTAGCTGAAGAGGACAGTCCCAAACTACTTAAGGTGCTTATCATGGGATTATAATACATTACCGAATATCCCTGCTTTCCAGAAATAACAAGATTCTGCTAGCAGATTTATTCTCACCATCTTATTGCATGCATTTACAACCTCAGCACACTGAATTTACTATATATGATCATTAGATCCTGTAACAGGAACTTCAAAATAGAGATTATATGAACAGGATTAAGAAAATCGTATTTTGATTCAGTTGTTATTTAATTGTTTGAGGATTTATTTTTTCTACAAGCTTGGGAGGGGGAGCTACCACAGAAGGGTTTGGAACAGATCCACAGAACATACTAGATGCTATCTGGCATTGTTTAGCTCATATCACATGATTCAATGGGTGTAAATGGCATCTAAAGCTGTCCTGACAAGTCTGTGAATAACATATAACACAGTTTCCACTTTTTAAACCTTATTTTAGGAAATCAAAGATCTCCTAAAGAGGTAAGTACTCTGTGTAGTATTTTGTAGTTACAAGAATCTGTAACCTATAATAACATGTTTGCATATATTTTCTCTTGCAGAATATTCTCGTTAATAATAGTTGCAATAGAAAAAGTGAGAAACCCTGCACTGTATAGAATACCTAGGCATTATATATATATACTCCCTAAAATGTCAAGGAAAGGTATAAAATAAAATACATTTTAAAATCTTTCCTGGGGATTTTGTAGATTACCATATTTGTTCTTGGCAGTATGTGAAACAAGTAACAATGTGCAAACAATGTACAGCAAACAATGTACAGCAAACAATGTGTGCCTTTGCACATGCAAATCGTGAGTGTCAGCATCGTGAGTGTCAGCCCTTTCATTTAACCCTAAAAAAGTAATTAAGGTCGAAGTAAAGGATTTTACACAGTGAGTTGAAGGTGTTCATTGTATAGGAAAATCCAAGGTAAAGAAAATAAGATCAGAATAAAATGTGTGTGTTTATTCATTGCTAAAAATTGGTAGACATTCTGTGGAATGCCTAGGTATTTCATACAAAAGCTGACTTGCAAAAAAAGATGATGCCCGTAACATGGACATGAATTTCTTTCCCCCACCACTCACACTGCACCTTTCAAACTCCTAGAAAATGTTGACAAATCCACTCTGCATTCCCCATTCTCAATAAAGGAGATATATTATATGAAAAACTCACATATCCAGTGCTTGTACACATACATTTGGGAATCTAGAGTGCCTACTAACCAACAAAACAAACTCTGAAATAAGACAATGCATTCAGTTTCTTTTGTGGTACTAAGGTCTGAAAACGTGATTCAGCAAGCTGTTTTGATCTGTCAAGTCCCTCAATATGGCAGGGGGGGGGGGGGGGGGCTAGAATTATACCACTGTCCTTTTGAGTATCTTTGCCCACAGCTTGAGAGTAGGAGTTCAAAGCACCATTATTTTGTGTGTGTGTGTGTGTGTGTGTGTGTGTGTGTTTTAACTAAAATAATACTTTTATTGCTTTTAACATTTATAATAAAGATGAGTACATCAAGCTGAGATTTTAAATGGTTAAGTGCTCATTTGTCTTTCCATCCTTCTGCCAGGTGTGAGGTGAATTTTGTCCGCCCAGCTCCAGTGGACATTGAGATATGTTCGGGACAGTTTGTGGGTCCTATCCAGTACAGGATCTGGAAACACATGAAGGCTTCACTCTACCCAAGTACTGTTTATATGTACAACTAGAAGCAGTTAAATTTACATTTTTAGGTCTCATCTTCATTGCAGCTAAAGTATGAGCAGGCAATGCGTTTAAATGTATAGCTTATACTGGTGATTATCTACAATAATAGGTACAAAGAAGGAGCACTGTGAAGCAGGAACAAATTCACGGGCACCTAGGGCTCACTAACACACATGGGGAGTGAAGGCAAGACCATGGGCTCTGATCGCAGAAAAATTTTCATGCTGTCCATGATAGAAAGGTGTCAGAACACAGTGCACTGTAGATTGTGATTTATGAAACGTTGTAGCTGCATACCAGTGAAAAGTGTCTACAATGCACATGGGAGCATCAGAACTGGAAGAAGGCAGATTGGTCTGATGAATCACACTGTCTTTTACATCATATGGACAGCTGGGTGCATGTACGTTGCTTGCGTGGAGAAGAGATGACAACAGGATTTACTATGTATAGAAGGAAAGTCAACGGAAGCAGTGTGACGTTCTGGGAAACTTTAGGTCCGAGAATTCATTTGGATGTTACTTTGACTTTTATTCAATCAAAGTAGACAAAACAGCAAATTGTTAAGCAGTTCAAAAAAGTTCAGGAACAAATTATTAAGTCAGAGTGAAAACAATATCAGTTCAGTGCAGCAGGTGTGATCTCCAAATGAGCATTCGAAGACACCAAACCCCACTCAAAGGCGGGTATATATACAGTCAGTTTGCTAGTGTTAAGCGTTCGCCACCATTATTTCGTGGCTTTTCAGAGAAGACAGCGGCTGAGATATTGTTCATACCAGGTGTTGTTGACATTTACATGGTAGACCTTGGGCTTTAGGCTTTTCCACTTTCCTCATTTGTCTGAGGCTTTAGCGAAGGGTCTATGCCCTTTTTTACACATGAATCATCATTTAACAGTTCAACTACAATTTAATACACTTTTACCAATCATAATACAACAGTATGTTATTACAAGTTTATCAATCACAATCATAATTTAACAATCATATGTCCTGCTTCCACAATATCTACCTAAACATTGATGTGGAGCAAGTACACCCCTTTATAGCAATGCTGTTCCCTAATGGCAGTAGCCTCGGGTACTCAGGTCCTCAGTAGTAACCCAGGGCCTTAACCATTCAGCCACCAATGCCCTAGATTTTCCAGTCTTTAGCTGTACAGTTTTGATGAGTTGGTGCTTACTGAAGCCTCGGCTCTTTGCCCTTGGCTGACGGAAGTGGAACACAATGTAGTCTTCTGCTGCTATAACCCATTTGCCTCAAGGATCAGCATGTTGTCCATTCTGAAATACTTTTCTGCTCACCACATTTGTACACAGTAGTTATCTGAGGGAGTCACTGTAGCCCTTCTGTCAGCATGACCCGGTCTGCCCAGTCTCCGTTTACCTCTCACAGCAAAAAAGGATGCACTGCCTCTACCTGATTGGCTGTTAAGATAATTGTGTGAATAAGTATGCAAGTGTTTGTCATAGTGCTCAGTGAGTGTACATGATGTAAACATGACTAAAATCATCTACGTAAGGTGGACACTGAGGAGAATTGGTCTAAGAGGTAGGATTTACTGCTGGTGTATTTTGTGTTGTTCTCTTGATTTACCTTTACTGTAACCTTCTTCTCATGCACAGACATATCGTTGTTGACCTTTGACCCTGAGACCGCTCACCCGCTGCTGACTCTGTCTGCTAACAACACAACGGTGCATTTTGAGGAGGAGAGGGAACGAGTTACAGATGAGAACAAGAAACGTTTCCACTATTACTACTGCGTGATGGGCCGAGAGGGCTTCATGCATGGTCGCCATTACTGGGAGGTGGAAGTGGGAGGCAAGACAGCATGGCGGCTGGGTGTGGCCAGAGAAGATGTGTGCCGTGGGGAGATGAACTCATCAACCACTGCAAATGGGTTGTGGACACTGGCATTGAAGAATAACTCAATCGTGGCTTGCACTGACCCCAAACCCATAGTCATACGTACCGCCACTCTGCCCACCCGAATTGGTGTCTTCCTGGACTGCGACAGGGAGGAGGTGTCCTTCTACGACGCCCTGACCATGATGGCGCTCTTCTCGTTCTCCATGGAGTCCATTCTAGTACCCATTTTCCCATTCTACAACCCCTGTGATACAGATGACGGGAAGAACATCGCCCCTATCTCTATCTTCTATCCCTCGCTCTGACAGAAGGATTGAACAGATGGACTAGCAGCTCTCGGATTTCTCAGAAAACACACAAGACAAAAACTCAAAAATAGCTGTTGCTATGTTGGATTTTTCTTTGCTTTTCATACAGTATGTTTAATTTTGTGTGTGTGTGTATCAATTATTTTCAATAGGAATAAAAATGAACGTTCTACTACTAGTACTAGTCAGGAAGAATAGTACAGGAAGAGGGACAAAATGTAAATGGATGCTGCATCGGTGTCTGGGTGTTATATATATATATATATTTCTTTACGCTGTCTATATTTATTACAGCCCCTGATGAACTCGGCACGCTGTAGTTGCAGCGAGGAAGTACTATGTGAACAATGAACTGGGGTGTGTGTGTTGTTTCTAGTATGAATGATAATGTTGTAATTTTTTATTTTTTTTTTACTTTGGAGTTTGGAGTTTGGAGTTTGGAGTTGAGTTTGGATATTATATCTTACCCAAGCAAAGCACAACAGCAAGAAAAAGTCTGAGACGGTATTATTTTTAAGACCTTACTTTTTATTATAACATAACATATGTCATGTTCCTTCACAAAATCTGTGCATTTGTGTCTGTGCACAATGGAACTACAGAGATGGACAAACTGCAACTAGGTCATCAAAGAGAGGCTGGGTTGCATGATGGATACAAGACACAAGAGGCAGTAGGAACTGCATGTTGTCCTGCACGATGCAACCTCTCATTTATTTTACTCTCTCTCTCTCTCTCTCTCTCTCTCTCTCTCTCTCTCTCTCTCTCTCTCTCTCTAGGTTACTTTATACATAACTGCCCAATGCTAACAACACACTGACCTCTCTACAATGCTCATTCTTATACTGTCTTCAATGCTTTTTTTCTTTCTTTTATTTTTTTTTTTACATTTTTTTTACACCACACACACAAAATGAGCCATGGATACTAACCACCCCATAAGAGCTAGACCACCACAAGAGCCTGAGCTTACTTTCTCACTATAAATTAAAGCTCTGAGCCTCCTTTCTGGAGCACAGCATGTCACATCCTAAGTCTATAGAGCTAACGGGCATTGATGAGAAATAAGCTTTTTGCTTTTATAGCTTGTGGACATCTGATATTTGTACTGTATATCCTGATCTGGAAAGTACAAACAGGTATAAAACTGGTGGAATTGTTGTTCGTGTATGTTGTGTTCATTTGTTTTTTGATTTCAAACCAAGTGAGTATACATTGCACTCCATATGTAAGATAAGTGTTTTTGGCTTTAACACATATAATAAATATTCCAAGAAGCTCTCTTAATAATGATTTTTGCTCGTTTTTCATCATTTCAGATTCATTTTGAAGCTAACACCAACGAACAACTGTGAAGCAAACGAAGAGATGAGCAGTTGATGGGTAGAAGCAAAAACAGTTAAAATAAAGATTTATTTTAATGCTTGTGTTCAAATAATATGTATCACTGCTTTTTTCCCCACCCTTTTTAAAGCAAGAGGGTGAAGATACTGGAGGAAGACATGGTGGGCTTGTACTTCCAGGTCATCATTCAAGATTACTGTAATGTTTTTTTCTCTTCTAAATTTTGGATTCACTCGTTGATAAACAGCATGTCCGCCTCACAACAAGAAGGTCCAGGAATCAAATTCCAGGGCTCTGCGAGGGCATTTCTGTGTGGAGTTTGCATGTTCTCCCTGTGCTTGTGTGGGTTTCCTCCAGGTATTCCAGTTTCCTCCCACAGTCCAAACACATGTACATTAGGCTAATTAGCTGTTCCAAATTGCCCCTAGGTGTGAGTGTGTGTGTGTGTTTGCCCTGCAATGGTCTGGCGAGCCGTTCAGGGTGTTTCTCACCCTTGCCCAGTGTCAGCAGAGATGGGTGCCAGTTTTGGGGGGAAAACTAAACAAAAAAGAGCTGTACTACCCCCCACCAACATTCCATTTTAAAAAGAAAAACAGATGAAGGCAACATACATTCAACCTTAACTCCACCATAACACTATTAAAGTATTGCTTATGTATTCCTAATGATATTCCAGTACAAGTATCTCAACCTTTTTTCCTCCATCCATGAGTGGATGTACCTTCAAATGAAACATGCTTTAGTGCGCACTGGAGGAAGGGTCACTAATTGAGCTTCCCAAAACTGAAAACCACCTATTATTTTGCAATTTATTTGGATGCAACCTACAACATCAAGATAACTGAGGGTTATTCTGATTTCACTGTGAGTACCATTATGCAACATCACTGTAATTTTAGTCAATCAAAACATCAGATGAAATATTGTGTGGGCCTGGCTGTGATGTCAATCTGGCCCACCATTATCAAAGGATCCATTGTAAATACATGTGCAAGGTGTAATTCATGTCCTTTCTACATCATTAGTGCATGACTGTTGGCTGTTCATACAGGATGAGACATCTAAATCAACTGAAGGATATTTCCCCTCAGATTTCCGATGCTGTGGTTGGCATGTGCCACATTCTAGACGTAGGTGGGTTTCCGGACGCTGGAGGGGTGCTCAGGTTCTGAGATGTTAATGTTGTTATTGCAGGCTAGTTTATGTGTAAAACTAAAGAACCTGCTGAAGATTCCTTAATATTGAGCAAAGATATTTACTTTTCAGCAGTTAACTGGAATATTAGCCATCGGCTAAGTGAAATAATAGAGCTTTTTTTCCCAGAAGACATGACACGACTGGGCAAAAGTGCTGATCATGGCTTGTGAGGGGTCTGTGAGGTTGCTACTCTACTGATGATGAAGAATGTGTGGTTTTGTGGTTTGTTTCCTGCAGTGTGCCCTAAACCATGTGTTTTCTTTTCCTTAAAGCAATTTGACTTTTATTTATAGTTTTTAAAACCACTCAACAGATCTTTTTTTGTTCAAATACGAACATTAAGTAAAAACGAAACCATGCCTCACTAATTTACCTACTGATCCATTGGCCTACTGCTCTCTCTGAAAAGGAAAGCATTTCTCCAGTACAGGGGTGTTCTAGCTTCTAAAGTCAGGCACAACACAGGACAAACACCTCGATCTGTGCCGTGACACAACCCCCCCCCCCCCCCACCACCACCACCACCACCACCACCACCACCACCAAACCCCTCCCCAAAAAAACAAAAACAAACAAACAAAAGAAAAGACACAAACCCTATAATTATTATACATCACATCACATCACATCCTGTCACCCATCACATCACATCCTAAACAACTAGTCAAGAAGCGAGGTCTAATGTAAGGTGTTGAGGTTTGTTTGTGTGTGAGAGACAGATAGAGCAGAAACAGCTACGGGGCAGCGGGATGTTAAAACAGGGCAGCTTTCCTTGTGAAATGGTTCAGGGAATGCCATCGACCAATGGCATTCACCATCCATCATTTATCCAGTGTAGTTTTACTGTAAGCACAGAACCCATACACACGCACATCCATCTAAGCCATACTTATGGTGCCAATAGTAAATACGTACAGTATAAGTACCAAACACGGAATATACACACACATACACCCCACACACTACAAACATGTGTGGCGATAAATCATTGTACCGCCTTGATGGGCGTACACTAAATATTTAACAAAACAGCACTGGGTTTTTTTTGGTGTTTTTTTTCTCCTTTTTTTTAACAAATGGATGCATGTTATTATTTAGCAGTGTTCAGAAAATGATATCACTGACTTCATGCTCTACTGTAGCTATCTTTTAGCAAACACACTTAGTTACTATGACTACTACTGGTCTAGAGGTTGTACAATTATTTAAACTAGCATTTCATTTATCGGCTGTGTACAGGTGTCTTTGTGTTACAGGGTGAAGAGTTTTCTGGTTAGTGAATGGATTACAGCAAAATCGTACAAATGTTGTCATTGTCAAACCAAGACTATGTTTAAGAGCTGGTGTCTATAAGAATGGGTCAGATTTTCCCCATTCTGCTTTGTTAAATGCGCTTGTGCCCGTGAGCAAGGCACTTAACCTTCGTCTGGTGCAGAGGCACTGCAAAATGTATGCTTGACCCTTTTCCTGTCACTGTGTAGACCCTGATGCACTCCAATGTACTATGAATCCTACCATGCTGTAGAAAATCTGAATACACTCACCGGGGAACATTTCTTTTTCTTTTGGTGGGTGGGGGTTGTGTAGTTGTGTAGCTTTACTTGAACCTACAATAATCTCAGTGTGTTCCCAGATGTATTCATGCCACGTAACTAAAATTCTTTATGTATGTATTGTTTTTTCCTTCACCATTATAGAGGATTTTTAATTGCTTGTCGAATTACACAGAATGCAGGGACACCACATTTAAATGATGCATTCTGGATGGTATTTGATTTGCAGGATCTAAATAAATCATTACAAAGGGACTATGCGTGTAATAAAAGCATGCTTATAGGGCTCCTAATTGGCGAATCAACAAGGTGCACTGCTATCATCCTGGAGATTGTGAGTTTGAAGGTGATGCATGCAGCCATCCATGGGCCGTGGGAGCTGACAGGCTTAGTAGGTGAGGAGGATAGTATATTAGATAAGGTGATCAACGGCCAATCATGGGCGTCTGAGATCTCATGCATGCGCTTTACCTCCGTGTGTTTTATGCTGCCTCTAAATATGCATGTGCAGCAGTTTAAAAAAGATGCAGGCAGCAAGCATCACGTGTCTCAGAGCAACCACATGCTTGCTCTTACCTCTCCCCTGGTGGACACGACATAAGGAGATATACTCGACGTGTGGGAACTGGCTACGTCTAAAAATGTTATTCTAGGTAAAATAAATAGATAGATAGATAGTTCATGCTAAAATGGAAAAAATAGCATGTTGATTGACGAGATGTGCAATTCACCAATTTTTAAAAATAAGTGTAAATTTTGTTGTGAAGACATCAAAAATACAGTGTAAAATACTTTTTAGGAGCTCCTGACTGAATGACTGATGTGCATGAAATGTGAATAGACTTTGCACTTAATATTGCTTAAACATAGCTCGAAATGACCAGCTGTTTGGGGATTAAATGGCGCATAGTCTATAGCACTTAGGTTAGAGAGAGAAAGAGTGGCGGCAAGATTTAGTAGCGAATATTATTGGTAATATTCTTAACCAACAGCTAACATTCCCTCTGCAACTACACTTATTACAAATGTACCGGAAATTGTATTAAAGAGCCATTTGAGAACAATCTGAGAGTAGAGATATAAGATTCTATCTGATAATGATGTGATTTTGAGACACTGAGGCCAACTTTCTCATATAGTATATTCAGTGCTAAAAAAAAAAAAGAATCAGATAGAACCTTATAATTTCAAGGTGACTAATTATCTCAAGAGGGCGATACAAGATCATTACTAAGATATTTTTGTTATGTGTCATGTAATATTACACCAGAAGACCATATGACTTTAAAATATTAATTCATAATACTAATACAAGTGTAAAAGACTTAAAAAGGCCATATTTAAATAATGGTGAGGGAGAAGAGCGTCAGCAATGCTGAAGATTTGTGGTTTCTAAAATGTAAGATCAAGGTTAAATTTTGTGCTTTAATCATTTACTCTGTCTAGACCTTTAACCATCAGTGCAGCATGACGGTAAAGGTAGCCTTCTTAGTGTCTCAAAGATGTCTTACAATACGAGGTAGAGGCATTGGCAAAATTGCTACCTACATTAAATAAATCTACCCAGTACGAAAATCTGACTTTCTATAGTTACACCACGGCTTCATGTAAACAAGCTTCAAGCCACACCCCTTTATGATATCAAAGAAAATCGAACCCGAACACATCACAGAAAACTGATTCCCTTCCTACACTATTGGTGCAATAGAAAAAAGGGCAGTGGTGTTCAAATTTCACAAGCTGCACCCAAAATCTTTGTAAACTGATTCAGACAGCCAATGGTAAAACTTGAGATTTGAAAATCCTTCAACCAATCAAACATCCTTAAGATTTCTTCATAGGAAAAGCACCGATTTATGATCAGCTCTCCATATTCTAGCCAGTCTAAGACTAAGCTCAGTAAGTAAACCCTGTGGTAACTGCCCTTCATCTCAATCTACAAGGTTTTGGGTCCTTTCAGAAGCATTCTGCAGTCCCTCATAAAATATTACACAATTACAAATAGACAGGTATAAACAAATACTGTAACAGACTCATGCCAGTTAGATTTAAATCTTTTTTTCTTATAATACTTAAAAGGATCTAATACTAGAAATAACTTGAAGGGAAGGAATGTAATGACATTAGAGTGTTTTTTTTTTCATTACCTTTTAAGGTCAGGCCAGTGTAGGAGTACTCTGCTTGTGTGTTGACATTAGGAAGAAGGATCCAGTAAAATGCAGTTTAGCATTTGTAATTATTATTATTATTATTATTTTTTATCTTCAGTGGAATTACTCCATAAATAGTTCCACCAGAAAGGTCCAGGTCCAGGTAATGTTGTGGGTTTTAGTCATTGTCAAGCATTTCTTGGTGTTTCGCATCTGATCTCAAGTCAAAGTAAACTTTTTTAATCCAGCTCGGTAAACATTTTTAGATCAGTATACTTTTTAACCTTGAATTTCTTCTTTTTTAATTTTAATGATGATGTTTCTTTTGATGTGGATGTTATTCTCAGAATGAATGCATGAAAAGAGACATATGGAGCCGATGTCTCTGGGGTATGAACAAGAAGAAGGGATCTTTCAGGTCTATGGTCACCATCACCCAGTTCACTACCACAGTCTCCAAATACATCAAAGATTAATTGAAGTTAGTTCATTCTCTTGGTTTTATGCATGCAGTGGAATCATATTTAGGTATTATAAGGATGTTGCATCTGTACATCTTGTTTGCATGTAAGAGGCAGCCTTTCTCAGCCTGCATTAGACAAACAGTCAGTGGAATACCTGTTGTGGTACCTGTTGTGGTAAGTCTGTGTTACAAAGTGATTAAATAGGAATGAATCAGGTAATTCTACAGTATATGTTAGTTATTCATTAAGAGTGAGATTTTGTAGACTTAATTTTCCCTCCATATCAAGTTTTTGCTTGTTGTAAGATCTCGATTGTCGGTGGTGTTAAAAGACAGTTGGAGGGAGCAGTGATCAGGCAGTGGTTTGGACCTCAGGTGGTGGAAGTCTCCTCCACTCCTGAGGCAGGAGCACCATCGCTGGGGGAGACCGAGTCTTGCTTAGCCTCTGGAGTAGGACCCCCGCTCGAGATGAGCTCAGGAATTTTTCCGGAGCTTTTCTCAGTCTCTGGGGTTTTTGCAGGGATTGCACTTGACTCGGAGGATCCTATATCTGGGGTGGACTCAAGGGTACCATTGGTGGTTCGTTTTGCATCAGGAGTTGGTGAAAGAGCTGGTTTGGCTTCTGGAGTTGGTGTGAGAGCAGGCTTGCTGTCAGGAGTTGCAAGAGTAGCTGCTGGGGATGGACTCACAGCAGATGGCGTGGCGTCAGGTTTGGTTGGTGTAACATCAGAAGCTGCCATTTTAGTTGGAGTGGCAGCTAGTTTTGATTCAGGAGTTGGCGTCACTGCTTTTGGGGCTTCAGGACTTGGGTGTGGTTTGACTTCAGAAGTGGAAGTTGGTTTGACTTCTAGGCTAGGTGTGGTTTTAGGAGTAGGGCTAACTGCTGGTTTCAATTCTGGTGTCACTGCGGGCTTAGGGTCTGGAGAAGGACTTAGGGTTGGCTTCGACTCAGGAGTGGGTGAGAGTTTGGGAGGAGAAGACACAGTGAGTTTGGATTCTTGTTTTACAGCAGGTTTGGCATCAGATGCAACAGAGGAGCTCAATAAATCGTTTTCTGCAGTGGGTATTGCCTCAGTATCACTGTCCAGGGGAAGGCCAGCAGTGGTGAAGCCTACTCCTGAGTCACTGGTCTCCAGGTTCTTTTCGAGGATACTTGTGTCCTTAGCAGACACTTCAAGACCCTAAACATTATACATAACAGTGTGTGTGTATATATATATATATATATATATATATATATATATATATATATATACATATACACACACACACACACACACACAATATATGTTGTTTTTTAAGATGGAAAATAAAAAAGAACATAAAAATTGTTTAAATATTCTGAAATGTTTCTAGGTTTCAGCTGTATACTACGAACCTTAATGCTGATTTCTGTGCTCTGTGATTTCTCTGTAATATCTTCTTTTTGTGACAGAGCTGGAGCCTCATCATTGTGACGGGAGCAAGCTTCCTTCACTACCTGCAAACGGACATAGGACTAGATTCATCCCAGCTACAGTATTTGTATTGAAATAATATACAACCCACTGGGACACTGGGTAAAAAGTAATTAAGCAGAAGGCAATGATTTGCTAATCTCATAACCCCACATTTTATTAACAGAACATAGAATACAGATCAAATGTTGAAAATGAGACATTTTACTATTTCACAAAAAACTTTTTCATTTTTAACTAACTTTTTATCTTTTATATTTTCAATTTAATGGTGACAACAAGTCTCAAAATAAGTCATGATGGGGCATCAATAGGCTGGAAAAGTAAATAATACTAAAATGAAACAGATGGAGAAACATGCTGCAACTGATTGGGTTAAGTGGCAACAGGTCAGTAACATGACTGGTTTTTAAAATCCAAAAAATGTGGAGTATCTGGGCAAAAGTTAACCAATCTGCAAAAAGCTGCCTGAACAAATTGTGGAACAATTTTTGAATAATGCTCCTCAATTAAAAATTGAGAAGACTTTAAATATCTTATAATCTACAGTACATAATATCATCAAAGGTTTTCGAGAATCTGGAGATGGAGAGCAATGGACAAGGCTGAAAATCAAAATGGATGCCTGTGAACTTCAGCACACAGGTGGCACTGTATTAAAAACAGGCATGATTTCGTCATGAAAATCTCTGCATGGGCTCAGGAACACTTCCAGAAATCAGCATCTTTGATTACAGTTCGCAGAGTTGCAGGCTTTTGAACTCGAGTGCTGATAACATGCCGATGGTTACTCTCCTCTTTAGTCTGGTGAACGCCCCCCAACCCCCCCAAGAGAAGATTACAGCGTTTCTGGATCATGGTCACATATGGCTTCTTTGCGTGAGCTGTGTTGCTGCCATAAAATATGGGTTGGTGCGATTTAAAAATCATTGCATTCTGTTTTATTTACATTTGTAACATGTAGCATCCCGCTTTTTTTTTAATTGTGGTTGTACAATTTAAAGGTCAGTGAAAATCTGTATTTTACTTGCCATATTATTAACATGGTCAAAAGGGATGATTTCCTGTTAGCCAACTGCAGTGAGTGGTCTTAATTTTTATTTATGATTGAGTAATCTATATTATTTACGGATACTAATCAATAAACTTACAATGAAAGCAAACACCTTGGACATTCAGAAAGCAGATCAATGATGTCATCTTTTAAGCATAGTCTGTGTCTTAACCTATTTAAACCAAACTGATATTGATCATTATATCAAAGTGTTGGCAGAGGAAGCCCTGGTTGTGGAATAGCCGTTAATGATTGGTTGGCTCCCAAATGGCCATAAGTCCATATAATTGATCATGTATGTGAAAAAAAGCAGTTAATGTTCTTCTTTAGTTTTTCCTTTAAGTGTCCTGCTGACTTGTAACAAAACTTAACAAGCAGTTTTCAAAGAAGTGGTGTTTTTATCTTCAAATTTCTAGGGGGAATCACAAGCTGTGACTTTCATCCTCCACATCTAATGGATGTCATTTGATATGCCAGAATATGGTAGTGTTGGGAATTGGAAGTGATGACTCATACTGAGCAGGAAAAATCACTGACCCACTGGTGGTTCAATATTGGTGAGTCATGCTACTTTTAGATTCCTGCACAGGGCAAAATAATCTTTTCAAAGTCACTCTAATTCAGGACTTCCTTGGCTATTTCTGATGGTTTACACTATTCGAATATAGCCTTGGGTGCTTTAAGCGCAATTTTGGCAAATAGATATCTTAAGTTTTTGCAGAAATAAGGCATGGGGCAAACCGGTTTTTGTATCCAACCAATCCAGGAAGTAGTGAATTATAATAACATGCTCTTTTGGCTTTCTGTGTACAAATATAGACATTTGGCATTAAAGAAAACATTTTGTAACAAAAAAAAGGAATCACATTGTTTGAGGTAGCTTAGTACTAAGCTACTAAGTCAATTTACAGACAGCAGTGATCCTGAGAAGCATACTTGGCAGCCACTCGAGGATAATATGGCGGCCACACGAGGAAACCCAGGGCAATAGCGGTAACCACCGGAAACAGTCAAGGGAGTAGCAGAAACCACTAGAAATAGATGAGGGAGTCTCAAATGCCTCAGAAACAGCATTTTAATGTACAAATGTCTCTGGCATACTGTGCACTTCAAAAATTAAATGACTTTGGCTTCATACTTGGCTCTTAAGACCTTTTTAATTTTAGGGTAGTTGCTTGTTGAGGCCAAATAGTATACATTATGATGTCATTACTGTGATCTCTTCAGTTAAAAATGGTTCACTTAATGCTGTTGTCTACACTGAAGGCCGGGGGTTAAAATGCACAGTCTACCATTGTCTACCACACTGAGCTTCAGGCACCAGAAGTCTAGATGTCACAATCTTCCAGAGTGGAGCTGTTGATGTTCTTGTCGGTAAGGCTAAAAGTCTAATGCAAGTTTTGGAGTTATACAGGGTTTTCGGTTAATAGCTTTGTATGAATGTTCAGTAGATTTAATGTTTGATGTGCTTCAGTGGATCTGTTACCTGTCTAAAGGCATCTCCTTCCTCTTTGCCAGCATTTTTTGCAATCTTCTCAATGGCCAAGGCTTTTGCTGCCCTTTTGCGTATCTTCACCAAACATGACACCAAACACACCAGCAGCAGCACCACCAGCAAAGCCAGCAGTGAAATCACTGCCACAAAGACATTCGGTAGCCTGTACGCTGAGATTCCAAGAGAGAAGAGGGGAGTAGAGATTTTCCATAGGAAACAGAAACAAGCTCAAAACCATGATGCCTACTCAAAAAATTCAACAGACATCAAAAACTGTTGTTAACCAGTGAAATGCACAATCATTAGGGCAAAACTGTAAGATAATTTGTACTTTTAATCTGTTACAGCATTCATTTTACAGCAAGAGTAGCCATTTAGAGCTATTTACCCTTTGTACAGTAAATCTAACCGGGCACACCCGGACAACCAAGGCCACCAGACAGTCACATGTTCATATGTTGATTACTTGAAAAATGGGTGGATTCAAACAAAAAGGTGTTCTAGTTTTAGTTTTTTAACAAATCTAAATGTAAATATTAGGAAATGAAAGCTGAAATTCTGATCAATTGTCTAATAATATTTCGATTTTGGCACTGCCTAAAAGTGAAGCTCCTGATCAATGTAACTACTGATAGATGTCCGACCCTTGGATTGCTTTTCACCACCTTTCTTTCAGCAGGTAGTAGTATTGATTGCCTTTTATTTGTATCACTTGTTTTATCTGATTTTTAATGAATGCATGGTCTGTCAAGCTTCCTATTTTGGTGCTTTGTCCATGAACATTTATTTACCTGAAGTCTGCCTGCATACCTGTGTTTGATATATATATATATATACAAAATCAGGCAAATCAGTGATGCATAACAGCCAATTGGCATCAACGCAGCCAGCCAAGTATTTCATATTCCATGATGATGGCGCTGAGGAGCTCCACTATTTTCCAAGCCCAAGCATCTTCAGTTGTGTAGCAAAGCATAAAACAAATGGATTGAGTTTGCAATTCTGGATTTAGATTTTTTTTAGTGACTCTGAATCTTAATCACCCTTTTACATGCGGTTTTGATTTGAAGAGTTTAGAATTGCCCTGGATTGTTTACCACTGGTGCATCCTTAAAAAACCTCCAACTACATTGTTCCTGAGCTGACATCTTTCTGATAAATTAAATGGTAAATTAAGGAAACTGGTCATTTTTAATGCATCCTGAAAGCATTTTATACAATTCATGCATTTTAACAATGAATTAAGACACTAGCTGGTCAAAAGTATGTGGACACCTACCCATCACCCCCATACTGTATATAGTTCTTCCTCAAACTGCTGCCACAAAGTTGGACGCCCACAATTGTATAGAATGTCTTTTTATGTTGTTGCATTACCCGTTTCCTCCACCAAAACAAAAAGTCTGAACCCATGACAGTTTCCCTGTGCAACAAACCTGTGCCCATTATGACATGATGACAAATGATGCCCATTACAGTGGAATGGCTGATTGCCCAATGTTACAGGGTGCCCTCATGTCTGCCTTCCTTCTGGTTTCTCTCTTTTTAGTTATGCTGCCATAGTCAGTAATGCTGGAGTCCCTGCTTGCACCCAGAACTAATAAACTCTTCTTTTACCATTACACTGTCATTTGCATATCTAACTACCTTTTACCTAAATTCCTTTTTAAATTACTTTTACTATGTAAAGTTGCTTTGCGACAATGTCAATTGTAAAAAGCGCTATACAAACAAAACTGAATTGAATTGAATTGAATGGACTGGGAAGATTCGACTGGCCTCTGCAGTGCCCTGACCTTAACCCCACTCAACACAACTAGGATAAAATGGAGTGCAGAATTTTCCCCAGGCCTTCCCATCTGACCTAAGTGCCTGCCCTCACTAAATCCTCATGTAGCTGGATGAACACATTCCAGAAGCAAGCATGTACGGATGTGATGGTCAAGCGTCTACAACCTTTTAGCCATATAGTATATAATAACATATACAGTGTTTAAAGTAAGATTAATTGCTCTTGTTTCCTTACGTTCCACCCTCAAGTGGAATTTGGACACGGGGAAGCCCTGTAGATCTGTGACCTGAAACAGTCCTGCGTCACTGGGCTTCACATCATCCAGGATACACACCGAGTCCTCCACAGAGAATCGGCCCTCTAAATTGTGCTCAGGAGGCAGGTTCAACTCGCCCCTATCCAAAATCACCCCATTCGGGTTGTCCAGTCCGAGGGAAATGGGCCAGTAGGTCACACGGACAGAGGAACTGTTCAAGTGTAGATTCAGCTTAAATGTTCCTCCATATGGCACTGTGATAAACTTCTCATTTTCTGCAATTAAAAAAAAGGAAAAAAGGAAGAAAGAAAGAAAAAAGGAAGCAAGAAAGAAAGAAGGAAAGAAAGAAAGAAAGGAAGACAGGCCTAACATTACGTCATCATTCTTCATTTGTTACAATGATATCACAGGCCACAGGAGAGAAGAGAAGCGGGAGGCATCAGTGAACAAAGAGTAAGGGAGTGGGAATGAGGTCAGTGGAGGAAAGGAAAACAGAGCATGAATATTTGATTAGATGGATAGAGCAGGATAGGAAAAATTCTAAACTATTTATCAGTTTTACACCCTTGTTCAGAATCTCACTGTGATCACACATTGTTGCTTCTGTCCTTCCTTTTTCAAATGGATGCACTATCCTAGAAGATTTCTTCCCTCTTCTTTATTCATACACTTGTTTTTAAGTCCGGTCTGCATCTTTTGTTCCATGTCTTACCTTTTCATCTGCCTGTGTTATAAAACCCCCAGAATCGATTCTCACATGCATACCTCCCCATTTTTTCCCTCTAAAAAAATGAAAAGACATGTACAGTAATGCAACTTCAAATTGAACTGGGACACTATTAATATTATATGATCATTATATCCATGATGATGGGTACTTAAGGGCCAAAGATTAAGTCAACGAAGCATCTTAAGCCCTTATTACACCCATTAAGTGACTAAAAAAAGGTCGAACACCATTAACCACATTTGTGAAAATCTTGGCAACTTGTTTGCATTTGGGAGGCATGGTGAAGCAAGCAAGCAAGATTTCTCACAGCAAGAAGTCACGGGTGCAGCGAGGGCATTTTGTGTGGGGTTCGCATGTTTTCCCTGTGCTTGTGTGAGTAACCACACAGTCCCACAGTCAACAGTAGACTAATTGGCTTTTCCTAATTGCCATTAGTTGTGAATGTAAGTGTGAATGGTTGGTGTGTGTTGGCGATGAACTGGCAAGCTGTTCAGAGTCAGCTGAGGTAGGTTCCAGCCTCCCCATGACCCTAGTAGGATTAAGCGGTTCATGTACACTACGCGTTCATGTACTTTATGATAATGATCAAGGAAATATTTATAGTCTTATCACTTTTTATCGTCTTCTCTCACCTTTCACATTAAGGCAAATCTTCTTGGTGATGTTCCCATTGGCGTCAGTGATAGTGTAGCTGCCTTTATCATTTCCAGTCACAGATTTCAGAAGCAGGCGCTGCTCAGTAATGCTCAAGCGGCCCTCGTATCCCTCAAGGAAAGTTTCATCAGCTTTCAGCAGCTCTAATGCGGGATTAGACGTCTGAATGGCCTCCACAGCACTGGGACGAAAGCCCACGGTTAAAGGAGTCGAGACACCATGCAGAGAGATGTGGAAGTCGTTTCCATATATCAGATTATCCTCCACTGTACAATCTGAAGAAAGAAGAAGATATTTTTCAGACAAAGTGAGAATGAGAGGAAGAGAGATGAGAGACAGAGAGACAAAAAGGAAAACGGAAAGAACCAAAGGGTGGTTTGACAGAGCAGCAATTAACTTCTGCATTATTACACCCCCATGTTGTTAACTACGTGCAGCCTGTAATAATGAGAACTATTCAGGGCTCATGCTGTATTTGTAAGACGTACTACATTTGTGTAGCAAGCTATAATTCATGGATGTTACACAATACTTTTATGCTACACTATTCCTTTGTGTTCGGATAAAAATAATCCATTTCTGATTATTATTCAAAGAATAAAACTGTATATTTTTTATTCTAATAAGGCTATAGCACTTTGCAAAAGTCACATGGTAGGAAATTATTGTGTTTGAATACAAAACCAAATGAACAGTAAAATGCTAAACAAATGCAGTATTTGCTGTGACAATCCTTTGCTTTTTTTTAAATAAACCACTGTGAGCAGTTTTTATAACCTATTTACAGACCCTGCTGCACTTCTTCTGGAGGTTATGACTGACAGATTTCATATCCTTTAATGTGGGAATACATGTGTTTGTACTGTATTTTTTCTGTATTACCGTGTAAACATTTCTCAGTAAAATTTCACTGTTTGTTTTGAAAAGTAATCGAAAATGCTTTTTCGTCTCTTCATAACACCACAGCCAGAAAGAAACATTAATATAAAAGCTAGATTTAATGAAATGGGTACCTCAGACGTTGGCATAGTACTGTAATGTTTTTAAAATTACTTTATATTTCAATTACTTTTACTTATTTGCTTGCAACACCCTCACATGAGAACAATGAGGTATCTCACTTTCTTTAAAAAAATAACTAAATAAAGTTTTAGTTAAAGAGGGCGTGGTCAGGTGGTGGCTGTAAACTGGGGGTCAATGTGAGAGAGAGAGAGACAGAGAGAGAGAGAGAGAGAGAGAGAAAGAAATTTAGCTAAAAAAATCACTCCCATTAAAAAAATAAAAGCAATAAAAAAGACTGTATTGATCTCTTCGTTGTTAATCATTGAGTGGAATCTCTTGAATCTCTTTGTTCAGTAAATTAAATACATTAAATATTATTTAATTTTAGTTCCCATCGTTTCCTTTGTAGTACTCCCCCCATGCTCTAATAATGCAAATTATTATTAGATTATAAGCGTTTATAAGCTTATATTTAAAAAAAAAAAAAAACCCACCAGTGCTATAAAATCTAAATGTAAGACGTGTAGACAGTGTAAGAATTTGATTTGGTCGAGCTGAGTATTACCTCTAACGATAAGATTGAGCTTCTTGACATCCTCTGCATTTTGTCCAGAAGTGATGGTGTACAATCCTTCATCTTTTTCTCCAACATTCTCCAGAATCAGGTGATTCAGTGACTGGTGCAGTTTGACACGTTGGTCTACAACTTTTCCGTCTTTCATGAGTTCTCTTTCTTGGTCTTCCAGACCATCCCTGGGTTTGAAGGTCACGTTAGCACCCATTGGCAAAAAGATATGATAATCCTCGGCCAAGAACATCACTTCGTCTTTCACTAAAAAAGACCAAAACACATCATGAGTGGTATATTATGCTGAGGATTGTATTGGGTTTACTTTGAATTTCAAATATTTTATTTATTTATCTTTTTCATGGGAAGAAATCTTACCATTCTGATTGTCAGCGAAAGCTGAAAAGTGGGGAAAGTGAGAAAGTTAATACTCGGGTACGACAAAAGTTAATAATTCCATTACATTATCAGCCAAATGTATGAACACACTGCTCATAGAAAGCATTTTCTTCATTTTTATTATTCTACTTTTTAAATCAACAGTGTAGACATAATCATTATGAATTTCTTTTACAAAATTTCTAAATAACATGTTTAGCATTTAAATAAAGTAAATAAAGTGCATCAGAAATTGAAACAATTTTGTGTTTTTTATTATTAATATGATTTCTCATCAGTTTCACCCAGCTACATGACAAAGATTCATGAAGCAGACCTTTCTTAAAGTTCATAAATACACGAAGCATATATTCGCTGTTTCTTCTCAATTCAAAGTAAAAACAAGTAAATCGAGAAAAAACTGCCTTCAGAGCCATAAGCATTAACGTCAATGTTACTTTATATCTCTCAAAGGTTAAAGGAGTTGTGTCATGATTTTTACCTAAATTCATCAGTCATATAAATATACAATAAATGTCCAAAATAATAGTCTATGTTTGATAAATAGCCTTTCAACTTGCAAACCAAAAAGAGGTTTTGTACCTGACATGAGGCAGAAGAAAATGGATCGCAGCAAGGACTTTTTGAAATCTTGTTATGCTGAACAGTTTTCAAAGATAGTAATCCTATCGCAAACGCCTAACAAATTTGTTGTATGAACATTCTTCATATCTACCCTCCCTTTAAAAGGCACATTTAGCTATATAAATGATTGTCTTCTATGAAACCTCCCTTGATGTTATTTAGGTCACACCACCATGACATTGCCCCTTTAACTATAAGCATTTATAAAAATATCTATAAAATGACTTAAAATATACAGTATATTAAATCTGGTATGGCCAAATTTTGACTGCTAGTGTATGTAGTGTTTAATACAGGTAAAGGTACAGTACGTACATACTTTTGCCATCATAAACTATAATTATGTATAATGTGCATTTCTTACCCACACACAGCAGCATGCTGAAGCCCACGACTCTTAGGATCTCCATACTGTATCTGAGCAGAGGGATAGAATAGAGGGTGTAATTTAATCATAGTCATAGAAAGAGAATTGTCATATTAGTATCCAGCTGTTCCACCAGACAGATAAGAGATTCAGTTAACACTTCTAAGATAAATGAACACCGGTGCAAATTTGTTCTCTTTTTTTCTAGACTCTTGTGTTGAATCGGACAGCTAATTTGTTCTATTCGTGTAATTACTGAGAGCAGTAATGGTTGCTTAGGGCAGTGTTGCTGATTTAGCTCATTAAATCGCAATACTGCATGTTCAGAATCATGGGAGTCCACACCTTGCTGAGTTTATTGCTGATCCAAAGTTGTCCATTGATTTGTCTATATGTGCTAGACAGAGATTAACGAAGAAGAATGCAATTGCTCTGAGTCGATTTGCCAGTTTGATTTTAGTACTATTTGATGTTAACAATCCCTGCACCTGTGTTACTTCTTTCTTGTGTACGTAGCAGGGTGCAGTGATTTTTCTAAAAATGTATTGTGCTGAGTAAATGTGTGGAAAGTGTTTTCACTGTGGGATCATATGTAAAGCGTGTCTGAGACAAATCTTAAAAAAAAAAAAGAACAAGATTGATAGGAAAGAACAAGCCAAACTGCAAAATTAAAAAGTAGGCATACCTAGTCATCTCTCTCTCCCTCTCTCTCTCTACAGAACTGTAAACACTTCTGCCAGATGGGAGTGACTTCTGCCAGTCACTTCTGCCAGATGGGATTTTGGTGTCGGACCTTGACTCGCCCTCTGCTGCTATGGATGGTCCCACATGGATACTATAAAGACTGCACTTCTGTATACTACTGTGGCAGAGTAATGAGTCATAATCCCACTATCTACGGTATATTTTCCCCCAGAAGAGGAAGGCTCCCCATCTGAGTCTCGTTCCTCTCGAGATTTCTTCCTCAGATCAGTTAGGAGAGTATTTTTTTCCTCACCACAGTTGCCTCTGGTTTGCTCATTAGCGATCTAAATATAAATCTACATTTCCACCATGCTGCTTCATGTGCAGCAGTGTCTACTGTAAAAGTGATAGACCAATTAAAACTGAAATGAATTGAAGTCACATCATTTATTTACTGGACGAGTGGCAGTAAAATGTAAACAGTACAGCCTCTCTGAATAAATGCTATAAATTATTTTATTCATTAGAGCTGCATAATGTTGTATTAAGTTGTTTGGGAGAATAAACTTGAATGAATGTTAAAAATAATAAATGTAACCGAAAAGCTATAGAAAATATATCATGTTTGTATATACAGTATAATTCTGTACTGTAGTAAAGCTAAAATGCTTTGTTATTAATAAACATGTTTGGGTTATAATCGATACCATTTTAAATTCCACATTATACTAAACACTTATGGCACAATATTTCATAGAGGCCTTCCTGGGGTTTAGAGTGGCTTTAAACTAATCAGCCATAAAAATAAAAACATTAAGAGCACTGACAGATGAAGTGAGAGACAGTCATTATTTCATTACACTGGTGTCTGCCAAGGATTACGATGTATTGACAGAAAGTGAACAGTCAGTTCTTGAAGTTGATGTGTTGGAAGCAGGAAAAATGAGCAAGTTTAAAGATCAAAGTGACTTTTAAATGAGCCACATTGTCATGTTTAAGGCTGGCACAAATCTCAGCGAACTCTGGGTGAGGGGAGAGTACACTGGACAGCATGCCAGGCCATCGCAGGGCAGAAACAGGAACTGACGGCAACTCAATGGCCTACTCTTTCCGAACTATAGCAATGGTTCTTTTACATGCCTCTCACCACAGACAGTGAGAGACATGGCTGGCCTTTGATAACCCAGTTAGCTGCACTGGAAGGACAGCAGTGACTACCTGGTGATAGTGAGGCTTGAACCCCCGACCTTCGGCTCAGTAAGCCAGCACCCTACCACTGGGCCACCACCGCCCTAAATAAATAAATAAATAAACTAAATACAATTTTATTTCATAATAAATAAATAAATAAAAATACAACCTATAGATTGTGTATTTTTGCCTCACTTCTCACCCAGTGTCAGCGTTAAGGACGGGAATCACTCGAGACCGCTCAATGAGATATTATCACAATACCTAGGTGCTGATTCAATTTGCATTGTAATTCTGTAATTAGGGTGCCAGCCTCGCTGTGACCTTAATTAGGATTAAGCAGTTCAGAAAATGAATGAATGAAATAATGATTCTGTAATTATAGTGATCCTATAAATATTCTGATTTGATATTACAATCTTTTTTCCACTTTTATGTTACAATTTTGAAACCTTGATCCATGTAAAAGACAGTTTGGTAATTATTAATACTACATAAAGTTAGCAAATAAGCCTGCCAATGTATAAATAATTTATAGGACTCCACTTGCAGGTCTACAAAGAAATGGCAACATTTCATCACCTCAAATTCTGAACTGCTTACTCCTAGTAGGATTGTGGGGAGGTTGGAGTTCTGAACCACTTCTATAAATCACCCACATTCAGCTCTCCTGCCTGTTTTAAAATATCTATCTTTAACTCTCAAGTTGTGATTTGTTGAATCTCTTCAGTAATCTTTGGTCTGATCTGTAGGTTATGAGGTTCACTTTTAACCCCTTATACCCTCCCCCAAAAATATGAACGCAGAATATAATCTATTTTATAATCTAACCTATAATCTATCTTTTGAGAAACTGGATAATGGAGACGTTACTGTACTTACATTTCTATTCTATGTTTGAAAATGTTAATTAGGTTTTTTAATAATCTTTTCACAAATAAAAATTGCTAAAGTTAACAAGGTACTAAATTCTGCAGAGCTACAGTGCTTGTGGCAGAGGGGTCTAACACTAAAGACTTTGTAATTCAAGAAAATTAACAAAGTTGGCATTTGTTTTATTACACAATCATCCAAAAAGTCAGATTGTTTAGTTGGAGCGTCACTTACGCCTACAAAAGCATCTACAACGTCAGTCTCAGCATATGAAAGGAGAAAACTCTGAATAGACAAGAGTCTCCTGGAAATGTCAAGCATGTGAATGTGAGGCAAATAACAATCTGGTGGGACCAGGAGAATTGAGAATTCGTTCACCAATCACTAGGACTTGGACAGACTCTGTTAATACTGAGAAAGACATGATCAACTGAGGATACAGTAGGATCTTAGTAGAGCTATATCCTCTAGAGACCACACTGTATTTATATGAGGACTTCATATTTTGTCCAAATTACATTGTATGTATGTCCTTGTAAGATCCTCATATGACGGCCCTTGGGTATTACCCTTTTGCCAAACTGCTTCCTGTTTGAAAATGTTGATAAAGTTCAATAGCTATTAGGTGGTAGGTAGGAACATCTCAGCTGGGAAGAGTGTTCAGTGTGATGCTCAGTTCACTTAGGTGATGTGTCTCCGTCACTGAGTCAAGGTGATACGCTTCCCGTAATATTTAAGATACACATGAATACTCACCCCGACTGTGATGCAGTGTGATGTAACACAATTTGATTACACTATGTGCAATTCAGTGCAATATGCAAGGTGGAATATGATGCCAGGCAATTCAATATGATACAGATGCATCAATTTTATTTTTTGGTTCTTCTTAATGTTTAACAGTTAAGCAATTAAAGGATGAAACAAGCGTAGTGTGATGTTGATGTGCTGTAGGTACAGCCAGCAGACGGATTTGCTTCATGCTTTCAGCAGGTCACCTAAATCAGCAGTGAGCAGAAATCAGTGGTGCTGTTTCTATATGCAATAAAAAATAAAATTTAACCTGTCACAAACAGGTTTCTTATAGGTTTTTTTTTTTTTTAGCTTGGAAGGTTCTTGTTCGTAATACATAACCTTTAATACTGAGCTGAAGGGGCGTGGGGAAAATATAAAGCAAATGAAAGGAAAGGAGGAGACGGATTAAAAATACAGGAAGTCCGTAGGCAAAAGTGCCAAAAATAAAGGACTCAGGTGTGGTTTGACAGTTGAAGTATTATATGGAAAGCCACTGTTCTACTAGAAGCCTGCTGTGTGCCTTTGACTTTCCTTTATTACATTTCAGCTGAATAGGTTGATAAATAGGGATACACAAGGCAGATCCAGTAAAACATATATAAAAGATTTATGAGAAATGGTTTTGTTTTTTCTGAAGAAGGTGGTTATGTTCTTGAAGAACCTTCTGCAGCCCTGAGCTTCAGGGATTAATATACGTATATCATCCCTTCTATATCCCAGATACCTCTCGAGACTGGATTATGCTTTCCTTGCACATCAGTCTTACACACCATCAACCTCCAAATCCTTCTTTAGGGCACATTAACAATCTATCCAATAGCTGACACTGAAGGTGTTACATAATGCTGTGAACTTTCATGTCTTTAAATAATCATCAATGGAACGTTAAAGAGCTACTGGAGACTTAAATATGTTTTATGGGGTGCAGCCTAAAATATATGACTGTACTGTGGTGAAACACATCAGTGCTTGTGTTAGGACTAAAAAAAATGACCATTTTTTAAAAAAGAAATTTTGCTTTTCATGGGTTGGACATGTCTCAAAACGTCATCTACTGGTCGCAGTAGGTTACTGCTTGCAATCAGAGATGCGCGGCCTACCTTAAGTGGGAGTCGGTGAAAAAATATTCATTCAAAATATATATTTAAAAATATATACCCTTCTACCCTTCTACCCTCTCCCAGCACCCCCCCCCCCAACCACTCCTGCTCTCCTTCTCAGCCCCTTGCTCACTTTTTTCTTTAAGCATTTTTCAAAACAATGCAGTGGGTGGAGTTAAGCCGCATTCACACAGGAAGCAACAGTGCGACAACCGACCATGTCAGTGATCACCAGCAAAAATCTCGCTATAATTTCAGCCAACCAGAAGAAACGTCAGAAGCAATACAGCCTGGACATGGCTGCGATGTTGATCTGGCCCACCATTACCAGCATACACCCATCTTCCCTCAGAGTGTGTCAGGCCGCCCTCAAATGGGCATACGCAGCAATTTGTAAAGATGCGGGTGGAAGCATCACGTGTCACGAAGGTAGTCCCTCCCTGGTTGGTGGTGGTCATATGTGATAGGGAAGCAAAACTTTGTATTACGGGTGAGTATTGGACTAAATGGAGAAAAATAGGAGTAAAATGAAATAAAGGGAGAAAAATGGGATGTATATATACATATCAATCACATCAAGAAATCTGACTGCATCTTCTTTATCATCATGCTCTATTTACCATAAATCTATGTGCTACTCTGCCAATCATAGTGTAATGGAAAGATGAAGATGATGATATCACATCTCACCCTCGTATCTTCCGGCCCACAGAGGTCTGAGAGCAGCATTTATTGCACATTTTATTCGCGCACACTTTTGAACGCAGGCCAACATTTCACCTGGGTATTACGTTCTATAATACACTCTTTTACTGAGAAAAAAAATCGATTTAAAGCTTCCATTGAACTGTGGTGTGAGATAAATCTATTTACTAAGTCTGTTATCTCGTAAAAAAATACAAGCCCTGTGTATTGTTCAAGTTTCGCACAGGTCTTATTTGAGAGAAAATTATAAAAGAAAGGCACAGATTTCACCATAAGAGTAGTATATCTGTTTTATTCTGTGTAGTAAATTATTGTTGAAGTTTTATATTAAGAAAACAATGATGAATGCAGTAATTGGTTCTTCCATATGGCAATAGAAAAATAAACAGAAAACCTGTAAAACGATTTGACGCTTCCCAAGTGGTAGACTAATAATGCTGATTAACTGCAGCAATGCTTCAGCTTTTTCTTGGTATTTAACAACATTGCTGCTGCTTAACAACCTGGGGAGCCTACAATCCAAAGTGCTATCGCTATCTCTCTCTCTCTCTCTCCATTTTCTTTTCATGGAATATTTGCAGCTTAACATGGGAATACTCACTTGCTATTTTCCAAGAATAAGCCTATATTGGGTGACCGCAAAGGTCCACCTTACCATATTCTGATCAAAATTTGCCCGTGGTAACAGCATCAGCTGCAACAGAAGTCGCTCTCATTTCCCTTTAATAGTTTTTTTTTTCTTTACTTGCTATTTGCCAGGCTGCACACACAAAAAGCCAGACCCATGTTTCATGCCTAAAGGCATTAAAGTGCCATTCCATAGGGAGAACAATAAGAGTGAATCAGACTGACTGGCATGCAGCCAAGTCTAGAAGCCATATGATACAATGATATAATTCTGTTTCAGCTTTGAAGACATCTATTCCTCATGTACTCAGATGTGCAGGTAAGGGAAGCTACATACAAGTGCATTTTCCTGATTCCTACACCACAAACATGCACTGACATGATGTTATGTATCTCTCCTGTCTAATGCCATTTCCTTCCTGAATGGTCCCCCCCCCCCGCCTCCCTTTCCACCTGTCCACCCAATAAGACTTCCTCTTATGTAACACTCAAACATCCCATAATATGCTAAAGGCATGGTGACACCACCCACCCAAAAGGATTCTCATACATCCCATGCAGTGTGCAGTGCTCTATAAGCATTTCTAAACCACGAAACCCAAGAAAATCCTGAACAGAGAGCAGCCGGCTGATTATGAAGTGAAGGAGAGATGAAAATGAAATGCATTTTCATTCCTATGATACTTCGGTTTCTCTATGAATGTGAATTTTGTAATGGCTGGCTTGTCACTGCAGAGCTTTTATGGACTCTCGGCCATCATCACAGACAAGCAGCCTGATATCTTCTTCACTGCCGTTAAGTTGAGCTGATATGGATAAAGCATGGTGATGCTGGGACTCAAACCCAAAGTCTTAAGCATTGAATAACTACTGTCCAAACAAGCAGTGGGATATATCACTTCATAATCATATGATTAATCATCCATTTGCTGAAACTTACTAGGGCCATGGGGACGCTGGAGCCTATCTCAGCCCACCCTGAACACCTTGCTACACACATGCATAACAATTCACACTCACACTCACACCTAGTGGCAATTTGGAACAGGCAATTAGCCTAATATGCATGTCTTTGGACTGCTGGAGGAAACCGGAGTACCCAGAGGAAGCCCACGCAAGCATGGCGAGAACATGAAAACTGCACACAGAAATGAGTCTGGGACTCGAACCCTTGACCTTCTTTCTGTTAGGTGGACCGTTCGCCATGATTAATCATGAAATTCTATATCAGAAGTCTTCACTATGAAAATGAAGTATATGGGTGGAGCCTGTGGTGTGGATGTACTGATGAATCAAGACGTTGAAGCAGGACCTCACTGTTGGGAATGTAGCCTGATATCAGTGATGAGATCACTGGCTTCTGCTAGAATAGAAAGCACATCACCATCCATCGCAAGCAGCAATGTGATAAATATGGCACGTGCATGGTTTATTTGTGCTGCATCCTCCTGTCTGAGGCTCCTGATCTCCAAGAACAATCTCTCCTCCTCGTCCTGAAAATATCTGCCATTCCTACACATTTCTACACAGTGACACAATGAGAGGGAAATGAAGTAGAGGTCGCCTACATGCTTAGAATAAAACAGCCGGCTGATCAGTGCAGTGCACACCTCATGTCTCATATATGAATCAATCTCAGATCCTGTTAACATTTCACTCAGCTGGCCTCTATAAACACATCTATCTTATTTCAACCATATATGCGTTGCTTTGATCCACAAATCTGGTCATGTGGAGGGAGAAAAACAGTGGTTTTATTAACGCCGCACTACACACTGGTGTGATTTGGTGCTGACGGGGCGATTTGGGAGATGCTCTGCACCCTCTCTCTCTCTCTCTCCATCTCTCTGTCCATCTCTCTCCATGCAAATAAAACAGAAATATACTCCACAAGCCCAGATCACTGAGAACTCATTAACCAAAATCATATGCATCCACCTCGCCCTCGAAATTCATCACACACACACACACACTGCAAAGAGGAAAAACCTGCAGAATTTAACCCCTCACACCCCGCATGCCTCTACAGGAATCCAGCTCGAAGGCGTTTTTCCTTCCTTACCGTGACTGCAGTGAGCAGATCCGCATTAAAGGACAGCGCGCAGCCGGTGAGTGTGAGAAGTGAGACGCCCGGTAATTTTTCTGCTCTAATCGTTTTATTCTGGCTTCCTCTTCTTCTTCTGTTTCTTCCCTCCTCTCCTCCGCCTCCCGCGACGAGAAAAGCCACTTGAGGAGAGCGCGCGCGCTCACATTCATTCCATTGGCGAGATGTTCGGCACGCGTCGCACCTTTCCGGAGAAGCTCGGGAAAAGCCGGGTTTCTCCCGCCCCAGAGCCGAGCAGACACCAGCACTGCATATTAAATGCAAATGAAAAAAAAAACAATTAAATAGACAAACTACACCCAGTCCGGTAGCGTTTAATCCACTCTGGTGGCAGCAAAGCTCCCAGGTGGAGCACGATAGTCATGGAAGATGGTTTGGATGGTTGGCACGTCCGCCTCACAGCAAGAAGGTCATGGGTTCGAGTCCTGTTCAAGGTACACCACGCCTTCGCCCAGAGTCAACCGAGGCCCCAGCCTCCCCACAACCCTAGAATTAAACGGTTTGGGAAACGAATGAATGGTTGTTCCGTGCACATCCGATAAGGCTGCCACGCTGCTGAGTTGATATTGATTGGGTGGTGTGTATCGCTGACTTGCGACTGATGATAGGCAGCAATAAATAAAATAAAATAAGAAAAAAATATTTATAGCAGAGCTACAGAACTCCATACATATGCAAATGTCAAAGATACCAGCTTGATTTTTCCACTTTTAGGCAATTTTTTTAGATTTAATAATAAATAAACTGAAACCCCTGAAAGAGGCTCATGCACCACCACTCAGACTTGCCCAGAATGAAAAAACCTCCCAGTCTAACTCAGGAAGGCAGACAAATTTACAGGTTAATAATTGTTCATGAAGCATCAGACGATATCAGACACTTAACAGATCAGATAATTAAACTAACAAAACAGTTGAAACAGCTTCACTCTGAATACTACAGAAATTTCACACAAAAACATGTTCCTTAGCTAACAAAAGTTTATTCACGAGGGATATTACATCTGGGATGGTGCCTTCAAGTGTAAAACCTTTCATAACTTTAATATGTGTCATTTTACTGGAAAGTGGAAAACTGATGTAGGCTAAATGTTTTGTGTTCAGCCCTGGTCCAATGGTATGATCATTTTGCACAACAACCCTGCTGACCTTCCCCCTGTGTTATCAAAGGCAAATTTTCCATAACATGGATTTAATAGGTGGCACCCACCCTTGAAATGCAACGATGGTGGCCATTACCCAAAGGTTGCCAATGTGAATTTAAAAATGGCTGTCAAACCTGGCACCCAAACTCAGTCCTACAAAATGGTTGACACTGACGTTGGCCTAACATCAGAGTGATGCACTAAGTGTATCTTTAAACCTGTACCCTTAAAATTCTTTACATTCAGTTCATGTTCCTTATGTCAGGATTTTAGCACACTATTTTCACATTTTAGTTGACAGTTGCATACCAAATGTACAAACAATTTACCCTTACAGCTACCAATCCCCTAACAATCAAAAGTATAATTTAGTACTAATATATAAAGAGTGTAGCTTAAAAAATGCTTGACAGAGTTCAAAGAAGAGACGAGGATTAGCCGACGTCTCACAGTTAACAGCAGCCTTTAGTAAGCACCCAGAGTGCACTGAATGCCAGTTCTCACAGGGGTGGACTCCACATGGGTGTTTTATGCCCTGAAACTACTTTCCACGGCTACGGGCAGCAGGTTTGGACACTGCAGGAGCAGGTGAAAGAGAAAGAGCGTGTGTTTGCATGTCCAGTTTTTGCTGTAGAATTCCAGTCAGCAGGAACTCGGCACTAACCACAGGAAAAGACAAAGTCCAAGCTCTTTCACACTGCGCTCGGTCCTCTTCACACGACACCACCACCACCTTCTGAGCCTGGCAGAGACAGAGAGAGGCATCTGGTTCAATAACACATGAAAAGGTATCCAAATTCTAACTGAGAGAAATATGGATCTCCATAGTCAAGATGACTCCCAATAAAGGGCTGTTTTTATTATTATTACCTCTGCCAGGAGGTGATTTTTTTCACCTGTATTGGTTTATTTGTTTGTTTGTTTGTGTGCAGCATAACTGAAAAATGTATGCAATGATTTGGAAGAACCTTTTTCAAGAGTATGGTGTGGTACAAGTAACAAACCATTACATTGCGGATGCAATCCATAAAATTCCCATACCCCCCCCCCACCCCCCCACCCCCCAAAAAAAATGGATTTTGATGTGTATTATTTCTAGAGTAGGGTGTGGTACAAATAACAAACCATTAAATATTGGAGGTGATTTGTGCATGGAATCATGTTATAATAAATCAATTACAGTGAGGGGGAGAAATTTCATTATTACTATGCTAAACTATGATGAAACCTGTAGTCTTAAACAGATTTTTCAGGTAAATCGATGCACTTGACACCATAATCCATTAATTTCAGGTGAAGGTACCTGCCACTATAGTTACTATTATTATTACTATCTACGTGGGATCAGGGAGGAGATAAATCATACAACTCAGGCTTTATACAAAATATAATCTCAGTGAAGGTACAATATTAGAAAGCATTGTAAATATTTTGTGTACAGCTGAACACTAAGAGGAAAAACAGGTGCGATGGGTTTAGCTGTGTTACTAAAATCATAGTGTACATATGCTGTTACCTTATGAGTTGAGGGCATTTTTGGGAGAAAGCGTGCCCCGCAACAGGTGATGATTTCTTTCATGTGAGTCGGCTCAGGCTTCACAGAAGGCGTTACATGGATTTCATAGCCCTGTTGGAGAAATATATATTATGACTACTAATTTACATGTAAACATACATTATAAGTCACGTAATTACAAATATGTTGGAAGGATCAGTGATACTAATCTGTGCAAATGAATACAAGTTATGTACAAGAATAAAGTGAGTAGGAAGAATACACAATGTAAAATGCTGATGCATACTACACCCAAACAATAGCTACCAGTTTTTGTGGGGCAAATGATTCATAACATTCATGTCTAAATGTTGAGAAGGATGTAAGAGTGGAAGTACCTGCAATAAGGGCTGAGAGCTGGCTACCCTAAGTGCCTCCTGTAGAGTGAAGTTAAATTTCTTCTCTTGTTCTACATCTTTTACTAAGAATCCATTAGGAGAGAGGAAGGTTCCTGCTTTACCACACTATAAAGGGTGCACAGAGGGGTACAGATAGAGAGAGAGAGAGAGAGAGAGAGAGAGAGAGAGAGAGAGACAACCACATATCAAATACACAGACATATAATTGAGATCAACCTAATTAAGAAAAATGGCATGGTGGTGTAATTGTTAGCTTATCCGCTTCTTAGCAAGAAGGCCCTGGGTTCAAGTCCCAGGCTTAGTGTGCCTCTGTATGGAGTTCAGATGTTCTCCCCCATTCTTCCCCAGGTTTCCTCTGGGTACACTGGTTTCCCCCCCACAGTTCAAAAACATGCACATTAGGCTAACTGGCTGTTGTAACTTGTCCCTAGGTGTAAGTGCAAGTATAAATGGTTGTGTGTGTGTTGGCCCAAAGATGGAGTGGCGAGATGTTCAGGGTGTACCCTGCCCTCACCCATAGTCAGTTCAGATAGAATTTAGCCTCCCTTCAACCCAAGTAGGATTAAGTGGCTCTGCAAATTAATGAATGAATAAAGCAAACTGGGTGCCATTCCCAGTGCTGATGACCACAACCAATCATGTTCTCTGGTGCATCCAAAATGATTATGTCATCATCCAGCAGTCTTTAATGTCATGTTGGTATTTTTTTTTATGTCCCACTTATGCATCGGAACTCTTTCATGGATAGCTGAGAGGATACCTTTGCAGCAAAACACACCATGACCATGCCCCCCTTGTTTTTTGGAAACTTTTTTTGGTATTTTTAAGATTTGGATGACGGAGGGACTGAAACAACACTAGATAACTGTGGGTGTCTGTGAGCATTGGGAAGTAACAGCATGAAAATATGTGGCCAGAGAGCTGCGTATGAAGGAAGCATTGTCCTGAGCTGGGTTTACACTAAGAGTGAAGCATCAGTAAAGGAAAAGAGGCAAAGCAGGAAAGAATGATGTAATTTGATGCAAATAAGTAACCAAATGAAACTGTGTAGGATCCTTACTAAAAGTGTACTTTTAAGTGTACAACAAAAAAATTGCATGTGCCAAATATATTCAGATTTATAAAAACCCTGTGTATGCACACCTAGAGCAATCTTCACTTTATAAATCACAGAGTGCCTACAAGTGTGTGTACCTGAATTCCAACCCTGTACATGCCCCCCCCACACTTTTTTTTAACCATATATGGTCAATTCAAATCACCTTACCATATAAATGAGTCTGGCATGCTATTGTTCTGTCGTTGTTGTGAATAATGACCATAGGCATGAAAAGGACAAAAAAAATTCATAATGATGAAGATAGAAACCCCTTATAGGGGAGGTGTAGGCTTGAAAAAAACAAGTTATTTGTAGGCTGCAGCAGCAGGATCACTAATAAGAGAAAGCAGAGTGGGTGGCAACACCTTGCTACCGCTGTCAACAGGATCAATGGCACAGAGCACATGGTGTTTTGATCTAAAGCTACACTACATCACTTTCTACTCCTTCACTGACATGAATTTGTTGCTTGAGTGTTAGGGGGTGATTGCTTGGATGTTGTCATGTGTATTAAATAAATGAAAAAGAAGCTCATTCATTAAATTAGGATAAAAAGAGAAGACTGTCCTCCCACCAGCAGAGCGAGCTGCAACTGAAACTGCAAGTGCACAAAGGTGCCATGGTGCAGCATTATGCACAGCGCTCACCACAGTTTTGGCACATTTACAGCAATTAAACTGATCAATAACTCCTTGAATAATTTCCCCAACCGACCCCCGAAATATATTCTGAAGGCAGTATGCGAACATTACACTTATCTTTATGTTGGTTTTGTTATGAACAGCAGGGACTGATAAGAAAACAGAGTGTAATGACAGTGTGAAAGATTAATTACTTTATTTGCAGACTTAATTTAATTGATATTTAATTATACGTTCACAATATCTTAAGGAAAATATTTCGTTATTTACACCATTTTAGGCGTACTGAATGCTTTATTCCATGCAGTCGCCCCATCGTCTCCTCCTTCTGTGGTCCGGTAGTTGACAATATGATGGTTAGACAGTGGAGATTAAATATATAAAAATAATGTTGATTCCAGATTTCAGTTATATTTTAGAAGAAGGTGATTATGGAACAATTCCTCACTCCTAGTGCAAAATAACACTTGAATTAAATCTTCATGATAACGTGGATTTAACGTATGATACGCCATAAAATTAAATGCATGAAGGACATCAATAATTATAACTGTTCTTCTCACACTACATTTCTACACTTCAGGTCACACCACTCTGTGTCACCAATTCATATTTTCTCCAGAATACACACATGCCTGGTTCAGAGTTTGTGTACAGGTGCACACATTCTCCAGTCAAGTTTGTTTATTATAGATCACAACCTTTGCATGGAAAGTGATGAATTCCTCTTTCAGGCCCTGTTTGGCATGTACACCAGGTTTATAAATGAGGCCCCTACAAGTGGGAAGTGGTGTAGTGCTTCCACATGTTCATTCCTACTTGCAGCTTTTAAGCCTTTCAGTTGGCGGGGCCTAAATGTTGCTATGAGCCGAAATTTGGTGCATCTACAAACCATTGAAAAATATCTTTCCACAGCACAAAAATCTGATCAAATTCACTTCCATTTCAGAGTACTGTGAAGTACTACAGAATTTTAATACATTGCTCTGATGCTTGTGAACCTGAAAACTTAACACCGAAGCCTAAATTCCTCACCTTGCTGAGCCAGTCAGGGGTGACGATCGGCACTCCTCGAGCCACGGCACACAGGAACTTTACGGTACGGCGGACTTTATCAGTTACTAGGTGAGTCATGTCACCCACACCTTTCGCCAGCCCTCCACCCAGACGCACCACCACCTTCTCCCCATCTTCATCCATTACTCCTGTAAACAGAACCTGAAAGGAAGCGGGAGCAAACTATCAACCGTCACTGTTATATTGGCATGTAATTTCCTGTAAGCTCTTTTGACCATGTGATTTATAATAAATAGTTATGTGGAATCATGATCGTTCTTCTACCTTGGGTGTCTGTCCAGCTAGAGAGCGGCGAGGGGTTTTAGGGGTCGGCTGAGGAGTTTCTGTGGTTAACATCGACACATAGGCACCTCTTTTACGCCCCCTGGTGCTTCCTTGGCTCGATACATTGTCTGTGGCAACAGCCATAACCTTAGCCTGATCTTCCTCTACTTTAATGACTTCTGCCTCAGGAGGTTTCCCACCTCTTTCCCTTCCTCTCCCTCTCCCCACAGCTGCTGACGGTTCTCCCTCTTCCTCCTCTTCTTGTCTTTCTTCTGCTTTCACACTTCTCCTCCCTTTCCTTCCCCTTCCTTGGCTCTGAGTGGCCACGCTGCTGCTGGATCGGTCCGAGCTCCTGGAGTTGGAGCGAGAATGATCAGCCTGCTTTAAGTCCTCCTTCTCAGTAGAGGGCGATATGGTTGTTGTTCTTCTTCTCCCTGATGGCCTGCCTCTCTCTTTCACTTCTTCAGCAGTCTTCCTCCTCCCCCCTCTTCTTCTGCCTTCGTCCAAGCTGTTCTGAGTGGACTGCTCTGAACATACAGAGTTGGACGAGTTGGAGCGCGACCGAGTTCTTTTAGCTGGACCGCCTTCATCCTCCACATCATCAGGGGGCACAACAGATTTCCTGGTAAAGCGTCGGCCTTGTCTGGGTTTCGCGTCACTCTCAGCTAGGTCATCCACTTGCTTTCTACTGCTCCCTTCTTCACATTTTTGTTTTTGTATCTCACTTAATTCTTGCTCAGTCTGCAGTCCTTCTTTACTTCCTTCTAATGCTTTCTCCTCCTTCTTTCTTTTACTCCCCTTTCTTCCTAGCCCAGTCTTCCGTTTTCCTAATGTTTGGCTCTTTTCTTTTCCATCGTTATTGTCTTTACTCACGTTTTCTTTTTGTGCTCTTTCCTTTCCTTGTTTTTCGTCATCTCCCATTTCTTTCTCTAGTCGTTCTACTCGATCTACTTTTTCTCTTGCCAATTTGTCATTTTCTTCTTGTTTTATCCTTTCATTTTCACTTTTTTGCTCAAGCTCATGTTTTGCCCTCATCTCTTCTTCTAGTCTTTCATTTTCTTCTTTTTCCCGATTCTCTCTTTCTAACCTGTCTTTTTCTTCTTGTTCTCTCATTTCTTTTTCCAGCTGTTTCTCCCTTCTGAACCTTTCCTTCTCCTCTCTTTCTTTCATCTCACTTTCAAACTGTTTTTTCTCTTCTCTTTCCTTCTTTTCTCTCTCTAATCTCTCTCGCTCCAATCTGTCCTGTTTTTCTTTCTCCCTCTCTTCATGTTCATCCCTCTCCTTGTCCAGCCTTGAACTCTCTTCCCTTTTGGGCTGCTCTCTAGCGTCATCCTCCTTCTTCTCCCTCTGATGTCTCTTACTTTCCTCTTCTTCCTCTTGCTTATTGGAATGTTCTTCATTTTCAGCTTCCACTACCTCAAGTCTATCCTTGCATTCATCTTTGGTTTTCTGCCTCAGGTTCTTTCGTACTCTTCCTTTTTTCCCATAGTCTACCTCTGATTCACTGTCCTCCTTTTGCTCAATTTTCCCTTTCTTCTCTTTCTCTGTGGCAGCTCTTCCTCTAGCTTTACCCTTGCCTAATGCTGCTCTTCCTCTTTCTTTCCCTTTCAGGCTCCTCTTAATGTTTTGCTCTTCCTCTTCCATCCTCACTGCTTCAGCAGTAGAATCTGACTCAAGAGGTTGTGTGGACTCAATTTTAGCAGTCCGCCTTCCTTGGCGGGTTTTTCTACCAGAACTGGCTTCACTCTGTGGCTTTTCCTCCTGTTTCTCCTCTTCCTCACACATTGGTAGGGTTTCACGAGACTCAACAGGCTTTGCTAGCTTTGCCTTAGCACTGTGCCTCCTAGAACTGGATCTCTTGGTAGACATAGCTTCTCTCTGCTGCTCTTCCTCCTGTCCTTCCATATCTTCACATATAGGCTGTGTTTCAGCGATGGTCACATGGGCACTGGTTTCCTCAGCATCGACAGGCTGTTTTTGTGTAACGCGATCAGCCTGTCTCCGTCTAACAGATCTTCGGCTATTCCTAGGTTTATTCTCCTTTTCCTCCTGTCCTTCGTCTTCTTCACACATGGGCAGGGTTTCAGGAACAGTAACATGAGTGTGGTCATCAGGCTGGAGAGGCTGCGTTGACTCAACCTGAGCTTGCTGTGTTCCTTCATTTCCGCTGGATTCTTCCTCCTGCCCTTCTTCCTCCTCACCCATAGCCAGTGTTTCAGCTATAGTATCAGCCTCAGCACCCGCTTCACCTACTTCATTATCATTTTTTACTCTTTTATTTTCATCTATTTCCTTCTCCTTTTTTTCTGTCCCATCTTTAGTTACATCATTCTTCTTTTCTATCTCCATGCTCCCGTTTTCTTTTCTCTGTCTCTCTTCTTCTTCATTGTTCTCTCGCCCCATAGTCTCATTTTCATCCCGTTCTCCATCATTTATCTCTTGTAACTCTTGATCCCTGCTCTCACGTTCCTCTTTCCTCATCTCCTCCTGTTCTTTCTGAATTTCAGCAGCAAGGAAACCGAACGGTTCAGTATCCTCCTCCTGCCTCGGGCTCCTGACGATCAGCAGTGTGTCTGCAGTGGAGAGATGCGAATTCACTTGTATTTCATCGTTAACATCCTCTTCTTCCTTCCTTTCTGGTTCACTTGCAGCAACCCCCTCATTAGCCTCATGAGCACTGTTATCTTCATTCTGGGCTCCATGTTTGATGAGCTGTGTTTCAGCAGTGTGGATGTTGGAGTGGCCCAGAGCAGCCACTGGCTGTGTCTCCTCTCCTTCCTCCTCTTTCCCTTTATCTTGTGCCTCATCTTGGCCCATCATATCAGTGTATGCCTGGGTATCATCCAGATCCAGCTGTGTTTGCCCAGCTTCAGCACCACCATCTGATTTTTTCATAGCTGTAATATATGAATGACAACATAAGTACTGTTAACGCTACCAAACAAGGACAGCTGACATTGCCATCAAATTGCTGAAAAAAGTAAGTAACAAAGCAGTAAATGTTGAGACAGAGGAAAATCCTTACAGTGTTGCAGAGTATTCTCACTTTGGAATTTTGCTCTGGTAGATTATTAGAAAAGTTTAATCCCATACAGTCCAACAAGAATAAATCTGACTGACTGAGAAACTGATGAGTATTTATCCTACATGCTGGTGCCTCTTAAAGCCACCCCATATATTAGCATAGCGATGGACAAGCCAGCAAGTCAAGAGAGCCAAAAAGGAGCAATACAGAAATGGTTTGGCTGTTCATGCTGAGAGATAAAAAGTCATAGATAATTAAATACTGCACTCCAGGATGCATCATTTATAAGCCAGGAGTCCAAGAATGCTGCACAAGTAGAAAGTGCATGCAGTAAACAAATTCATGTCTTTGATCATCCTATTTAGAATTTGTATTTCGTGGAAAAATGTTTGTACTTATAACAGGGATTTTACTATTTTCTATGGTTTTACAATAACACTATAAAAGGACATTGGGTGTAGTAGTTAGGGTGCTGGGCTCATGGTCAAGAGGTTTTGGGTTCAAACCCCCACCGTGCTAAGACCCTTGGATAGGGTTTAACCTCTGTCCACCCAGCAGTATTAATGGGTAGAGCTCCATTGGGTACAGCTTGAGCACCAAAAAATAAAACCATCTAAAATGATTATATCCTAGTTCATTAGATATTGGCAAATGTACGTTTTGTGAGGATTATCTACTCCTAGGATATCAGCTCATTTCTTGTGTCCTGAAACGTCACTACAGACAAAAAAAAAGGAAGCCTGTGACTCATTCAGAGATAAATGCCAACAGTGAGAAGAAAAAGTATTTGAAAGAAAAGAATTTAATGGGAAAATTGTGTTTTTTATTGTTAAGACAGTTTTTCCCATCAAACACAATTTTAGTGACTTTCTGTGAGGAACAGGCCTTCAGTCTTCAGTATAGCCTAACGTCAATGTCAGGAGGAGAGTATATCGGAAACAAGCCGGAAGTGCCGCTAGCTACTTAGAATTGTTCTTCCGCTAACACTGGTTTCTTCATTCCATGAAAAGCAACAAAATGAAGTATTTCACGGTAAGAAAGTACATCTCAAAAAATAAATACCCCCCCATCAAACGATAATTTATTCACTTAATGTGATAAACAGGCTTTCCTAGATGTTTACCAACTCTCCTGTAAAGTATTTTATGTTAAGTATATTTCTATTCAAGAATTTGAATACAATAAAAAAAATGCTATATTTCTAACAATCCAGGGGATAGAATAAAATAGGCTATGAGCTATATATACAATCAGAGCTTATGGAATAACTGGTAGCTAACCAGTGACATATCCAAGCTATGATTTTGGCATTTTAAATATTTAACTTTTTTTCATGACATTAATTTTGTTTAACCAGCTTCATGAAACAGCGTCACCCACCGAATGGGGGTTTATTTTGTGATAATGGCAAGTCCACTGTACATTACCCTATTGATTTAAAAATAATGAGATTTCTTCCACTAACGATGCATCTCATAGCAATAGTCTTTAATTATGCAATATCAGACCAATGAATGTCTTAACTGACCAAACAAGATCAAGTATTTAAATCAGTCGCGTAATGATAACTGTTGAATAAATTGAGAAATGATAGAAATGATCACTATAATATTATTCAGACCATTCAGATCTCATCTTACTGGAAAATGCCCAAATAATTTTAACTCTAATTAAGCATATGCTTCATCCTAAGCATACTTCACATTTACCATATATTTTATGGTGAATATAAGAATTGGGCCCCATGTATTCATGTCCCAAGTGCAACAACCTTTAATAAAACTGATCTACAGTAAAGTCCTATAAGGATCTAAGAGCAACTGGTTCCACAAACATTTAGCTTTCTTCTTGTCTAACTGGCATTCTGTATCAGTTTAATTCCACAAGCGACACCAATAGTAATTAAACTTTAATAAATCATTCAGGAATGCTTTCCGTGCTAACTGAAGTAAGTCTTAGTTGTAGTTACCGTATAATTGAGTTGCTTGTAACTGCCAGTCTTCCTCTGCAGGTTCTCTGTTACGCTCTTCAGCTTCTGGCAGTTGATGGCTGCTGTCTAACTGGAAGAATGAGGCTCCATCTGACCGGCGAGATTCAGGGCCATCCAGCGACCGCGGCGTCTCATCTAACGTAGCATCAGCTTGAGAAGCATCACGCATGAAGGACTGTGTTTCAGCCACAGCAAAGTCATCATCAATTCCAATGATATTTCCAGGAGAAACAGATGGGCAGAGGAGAGAGGGTAGAACTGGCCCTAAAGGAGTGAGGGACACCAAAAGATAGTGAGATTTAAAGTAAGGATGTATGTCAACCCACAATTCTCTAAAACAGTATCTATGGTTAGGGGTAATAATCAAGCATCAGCTACACACAGAGAGGAGGCAGGTTGAACCGGCAGGTAACACATAATTATTCTCACGTGTGTGATCAGGGTGAGATTTGTATATACACGTGCATTGTTTGCCCTTTCAGGAGAAAAAAGATGAGAATGCCATTAACCGGAGACAGATATAAATAATGAAGTTCACATATAACTCACACACACACACACACACACACACACATTGGATTATCAGAAGCCCTGAAATATGGAGACGGAGACGCTGGTCTCAACAGTGAGATTTTTAAAGACAGCAGAAACATTTTCAAAGGGAGCAGTATTAAAATTAAGCATCATCTTAAATACACTTAATGGCCAGAAGTACATGGACACCTAAACATCAGACCTAAAAGTAATTGTTGGACATCATATCCCAAAACCATGGTTGTTATTATGGGGGTGCTCTTCAGTGGGGTTGAAGTTAGGGCTGTGTTGGCCCATGTTGTTCCGCTCTAGCCTTCATAAACTCTCCTCATGGATCTTGCTTTGTGCAAAAGGGGCACTGTGTCATGGTGGAACGGTTTTAGGCTTAGCCCCTTAGGTTTAGTCACTTTTTATTCTACAGCATGCAAAACAGCCCATACAACTGTATGCTTTTTACATTTCTGGATGTAATAGTCAATACACCAATAACCCACTGACACAGACAGTACGACAGTTTTAAAGAATGGTAGGAAGGAGTATGAAGATGGCAAAAGATCACATCACATGGCCAGTTTTTATACATTTGATAAATTGTTGCACTCACAACACTAATAACTCATTGTCTTTTGATTTGTAGTAAGATTTTACCACAGGAAAGACACAGGACCACATGAGTCTCCTCTACAAGAAGTCCGAGTAATGAGATCATAATGACACTTAGTCTCATTCAGACTGCTTTTAGGCCTGTATATAATGCTGTCAAAAAAACGAAGATGAACATAAATGACTCACGTTTGAACAGCTGAGTTGGACTGAGGAACACTTGTGTTTCTATCTCCTCTTCAGACAAGCCTGTAGATCACACACGCGCACACACACACACACACACACACACACACACACACACACACACTTAAAACCACAGTGCTTTTGCATTCACAGATCTAACCCGTCTTAAATGATTTAATATCTTGCTAAATGACAAGGTTATAAAAATGCACTCATTCTGTTGTTTCTATAGTAACGGCTCATTTACTGGTATAGCACATAATCAAATGCTAATAACCCTGTTAAAAGATATGCTTTTTGTTCACCAAGAAAAGAGTGTAATTGTTGATCTGCTGAGGATTTCCATAGGAAGACATCTTTACTTTACTTTACTAGTTCCATTTAAAGGAAACACCTTATTTTTAATTTGGGCCCCATTTTCCAATCTGTATCAGAGTGTTTTCATTTTTTTTTTTTTTTACTTGAGACAATAATGAAATTGGTATTATTTTGGTAGTATTATTATTGGTATTATTATCGTAGTATTGAGTTAGCACAGTATAACCGGCAACAGCAAAAGCCTAGAAGAGAAAGGTAAAAGAATGAGCACAGAAAATCTAGTGATATGAAAGTCCTTACAATAAGTGCTCCAGAGAAACAGCATGTCTACTGGCAATCCTTTCAAAGTTATGAGTGTTAAGTTATATTACAACCTTCATGTCAACCTTTACAGATCACTACATTCCAGCTCAAAGGTGCATATATGGTTTTCCAATAGTGTCCCACAGTAACCACAGTAACAATATGTCTATCTGAACTCATTTTGAAGATTTAAAGACTCAAATATCCTGTGAGTTTAATTTGCACCCTTCAAGGTCATTCAAGGGCAAAAGGGATAATGTGTGAAAAAGTGTATTTGGTTGCGTATCTGGCCCTTGGTTCCATTTATGGGTCTACATCAATTAATTACTCAGATGTAAGCAATTTCTATTTAACATGAGAAATGTCTCTCTGCTAAAAAATTGCTCTGGCCTTGACATTCCAAAAATCAAATCGATTCTGGGATTCAGGTAGGGAAGAGTCACCAGTGAGTTGGTCCGGTGTGGTCAGGATTTTGTTCGCAAAAAAAAAAAAAAAAAAAAAAAACATTTAAAAAAGAAAGAAAGAAAATGGCGGCCGTACAAATCGAAAGTGATTACAATAGCACCCAACTTAAAAAAAAATAAAATAAAAATCCCAAAGTTTTCCTTTATCATTTGAAAGACATCTGAAATCTCAGTTGGGTTTCCACCACAAAAAAAAACATTTTTATGAACTTTCCATGAATCAAAGGTGAACAATTCAAATGCATGACATTCTTAAATGAATTAAAATTGTAATTGTTGGCATACTGTTGTGGTATAAGAGGTGGGAAAATCCACTTCATGATGCTTCATGTCAGGCTATATTACACCACCTTGGCATTGATTATTTTATTGTAATAGCTTGCCCCATCGTAGTTCCACCTCACAGCATGAAGGTCCTGGGTTTGAGTTCTAGGATCTCACGTTCCTGTGTGGAGCTTGCATGTTCTCCCTGTGCTTGTGTGGGATTCCTCCCACAGTCCAAAGACATGCACATTAGGTAAATTGGCTGTTCCAGGTGTGCTCCTAGGTGTGAGTATGAGGGAGTGTGTGTGTGTGTGTGTGTGTGTGTGTGTGTGTGTGTGTTGGCCCTGCGATGGTGAAATGTTCAGGGTGTATCCAACCTTCACC
>JAOUQZ010000044.1:29126995-29143574 GCA_028564935.1 Neosilurus hyrtlii
GCCCAGTACACACACACACACACACACACACACACACACACACACACACACACACACACACACACACACACCTCCAAGATCCAAAGCTTTTTCAGCATGACAGTAGAGAGCGCTATTGATGCCCGCAACGAGCCGTTTCAACGATTCGACTCTTTCAAACGACTCAGTTTATATGTGAATCGAACTTGCTTGATTCGTTTCAATGGCAGCGTCCACGCCAAGGTCCAGAAACAATCCATTCCTTCCTCTGACATCAACTACACGGACTGTTTCATACAGGTTTTGTTTTTTTTTCACTGCTACTGTGCAAACGTTTTAGTCACATTTCCAGGAAAATAAATAAATAAACAGGTAGATAAATTAATGCTGGAGAGCAAATGTGTCTTATATGTGCAGTGCATTTAAATTGTAAAACAAATAAAAATTAAAATAAATAAAAATTCTATAAAGCACAGTAAACATTCATTCGTTCAGTCATTCATTTTTTTTTAATCCACTTAATCCGAATTCGAGTCGCCGGGAGGCCGGCGCCTATCTAAACTAACTCTAGGCGAAGGCCGGGTACACCCTGAACAGCGCGCCAGTCGATTACAGGGTCAACACACATACAACCATTCACACTCACGCTCACACCAAGGGGCAATTTGGAACCGCCAATCCGCCTACTGTGCATGTTTTTGGACTGTGGGAGGAAACTGGAGTACCTGCAATCATGGGGAGAACAGGCAAGCTCCACACAGAAATGCCCTGAGCCCATTAATCGAACCCGGAACCTTCTTTCTGTGGGGCGAACGTTTTCACCACTGTGCCTGCACAGTACACAGTAAATGAAATTCAGTGTTTGGTGTAATGGCCCATTGAATTTAAACTGTAGTAGTCTCAGGTACAGTTCATGCAGTTCTATGAGGTAATGTGCTGTAAGTTTTACTTAGTATCTTGTAGAACCAGACACAGTACTTCTGGAGATTTTGATGGTCACACTTGCTTCTTTATTTGCATGCAAAACCCAGCAGCCTCCATTATGTTCTTGTCCGAAATGTTGTCTCTTAAATAGTATACTGCCTTCATTATTGACATTCAAATTTTTTTTTCAAACAATAATTTTGTACCGGAAAAATTATTTCTAGAAATTTTTGTACTCGCTAATGTACAAGTCAGCAAACTTTATACAAAAAAAGGTGCCTAAGGCTTTTGCACAGTGCTCTATAACATAGTATTGTAGATAGAATGTAAAAAAAATAAATAAAAACACCCACAAAAGAACCCCTATACAAACAATTGTTATGCCACACCACACCCAGTCCTGTTTAAATGTTAATAATAGGCTGTATATGCTGTAAAACCGCATTGACAAGAAGGATAACCAAGTGCATATCATACACGACAAAATCACAAACAAGGTGAATTACCTGCTGGAAAATCCAGCTACCAAAACACAGCTCAATGCTGGTAGATGTAAACAGTTTCAAAAGGAGTGCTATTATGTAGCATGGTAAACAGACATTTGTTCACCACTTTAGTCGAGTAACCAGGAAATTGGAAAATAACTTGATTTACTTGCTTGACCAGCTCAGGATGAGTTTTGGAAGTTGGGAAAGTGGTCATCTATGTGTTTTTTTTTTGTTGTTGTTGTTTTTTCAAATTTCCTTACTGTTGTGTAATTTTCTTCAAATTGATTTGTTGACATTGTTCCAGACAAATTAATTTGTTGACATTAATAGCAGTAATTCAGAAACTGTTTCCATACCAGCATTGGGCTGGTTGCTAGTCAGACCAGGTTCGGGTTGGGTAATCTTTTCAGCAGGGTTAGTTCAGTGGTTTCCAACTAAACCTGGTTCTGATATATAATATATGTAATACTCCTTTTTTTTTTCCTCACATACAAATATTTTATTGTAACATTTTAATTTAGAAAACTGACTGAATAATGTAGAAGTCTCTCCATCCACCTATTATCTATACTGCTTATCTGATAGGGTCATGAGGGAGAGGCGGGGTAAACCCTAAACAGGTCGCCAGTCTATAACACAGACACAAACAACCATTTACACTCACATTCACACCTATTGGAAATTTAGAGTAACCAGCTGACTTAATCGGCATGTCTACGGACTGTGGGAGTAAAATACAGGGAGACTTGCAATCTCCCCATAGAAATGCCCTTGTCAAAAATCAAGCCCAGAATCCACAACAGTTCTAACCACTGCACGACCTTTAACAAAAACACACACACACACACACACACACACACACACACACACACACACACACACACACAATGAAGTTGTTCAAAAGCATTATCTAAAAGATAATCTCCAGTAAATAGTTAAATGTGGTCTCTTATGTTTGTGCTGTAATGTTTTTGGCAAACTCAGACCAGTTATTTAACCACTCCTTCCAGAGTCAAGGTCTATGTGTCAGCACAGGTAAAAATATGCACATCTTCACCCCAAAAGAACTTAAGATCCTGGTTTAGAGCCGCTGAATTATTGTGCTGATTTGCCTGATTGAGTCACTTAAAAGACATATTAATTAATTTAAAGAATATTAATATTATTTTTTCTGGACTGATAATCTCCACTAAAACAGTTCCTGTAAGCAGTATGTACATGTAATAATTTCAGCACTGGGTTCTATTTATGTATTTGCATGACATTATCATTAGTCCACCACTCTGTGATATATTAAATATCAAGCTTCAGATAAATTTTGGTACCTATGAGTCTTTATATTTACATTTCATTGCAGTTAACATCTAGCATGTTTTAAAGCTTGCAAAAATTTAGAATCTAAATTACTTTTAACTTTCTAAACCAAGCACTATGACCTGTTAACATTTCTGGCTTATGCAAACAAAAAGCAAATAAAAGATGAGAGTGGAATTTCAATGACATCACTTGGAAAAGCCTACAGTATCTTTAGCAACTATCTATCTATCTATCTATCTATCTATCTATCTATCTATCTATCTATCTATCTATCTATCTATCTATCTATCTATCTATCTATATATATATAAAATCTGTAATAAATAAATAGGTTGTGTTCACAGGAAGAATAGGCACAGTACTAAATTTGAGAATTGTCTTTTTACAAACAGATCAGCAAGCTATTAGTATTTCTTTGTCAAGAGGGTTTAGATTAAAACATGAGTCAACTCTGATTAAGAAGAATGCTGGGATATAGAAGTATCTTTTTAAAAGAGAGGACAACTGGTTTGCAGGCTCCCTCAATGTCCTAAATATATTCGGCAATATATCTGTTAGGAGACAGTTGAGATGGTTCGGGCATCTGAATAGAATGTTTCCTGGTGGCCTCCCTTTAGAGGTGTTCTGGGAACAGGCCCCAGAGTAGACATAGAACTCACTGGAGGAATTTTGTATGCTATTTGGGCTTGGAAAGCCTCAGGATCCTTTGAGAGGAACTAGAGTGTCACTAGGGAGAGGGATGTCTGGGTTTCCATCCTAGAACCTTTGTCCACGTGACCTGAGCTCTGATAAGTGGAAGAAGATAGATGTATGGATGGATTGACTGACTAAGGTATGAATAATTAGACATATTTTTATGTGGAATGCACAGTGATTCATGCATATACCATCTACATACAGTATGTATGGACAAATTTATAGTCAGTCAACCAGAGGTGAACATTTTTATATAAGGCAGATATGTTGTTCAAATAATATACCTATCTGTTTCCTTATCAGCTTCATACAAATCCTGATGTGTTATCCCAAGGGGGTGAGATGGTGGTGCCAAACCCTTGGAAATATTAGTGGAATTGTATTAGCCAGGGTGAATTTCGTTGAGAGTGTTCCATGGACCATTAGAGTCTCATGGCGCAGCATGAAAAGAAAAAGCAGGAAGAGCCATGGATGATATGAGTACTTTTGGCTAAATGTTTGGCCCTGTTTCACTCCTCCCAGTCAGTGGTGTTGTGTGACACTTGGATACGACCTTGTATGCTCTACCTGAAATCTTCCAATAAGGCTGCAACCTGACATATCCCCCAGTATTTTCAATACTCTCATCCGGTTAGAGTCGATGCATCAATCATTTCCTTTCTTTCCTGTCCTTCTTGATCACCTGATGGAGTTCTCTGCTTAGAATCCATTAACCACAGTGCAGGTTTTAGAAGCTCAGTCACATAAACCTTTTTGGAGCCCCAATATGCCCAACAAGATCCTCACTAGTTGTCTGAACACATGTGCATGATATTTGGTGGCTTCCTTTTCAAGTACATCAGTTGGTCTCAGAAGTTGCACCTTTAGCAAGGTCACCTTTGTGGGCCTTGGAATGAGTATGAGGATCTAGCAGTTGAGGAGTCACAGCTGAATGCAAAAGCCCTCCATACATGGGCACTGGATGCTTCGCAGAATGAAATGGATTCTTTCTTACTGCTTTGCCTGCAGTTGCGGAGCTGCATGATCTAGCAGTATGCTCGCCTTGTTTCTATTGGTGGTCAGATTACTCTGGAGTGATGGTGTGGCTGAGTCTGGAATGTCTGCCAAGTCTGTATCACTCAACTATATGAATCAATTTATTGATCATGTACCTTTCAAGGACTATAAATCTGTACACTGATGCCTCGTTCCTTTGTCCGGTACACACCTTAACTCTGGACATGATGACGACCATCCAATCTAACAGACCTGCTGTGTATTTGCTGGTGGGATTAGACATTTGTTTTGCAAAGGTTGGCGCTCATGGTGGATATCATTAAGGTCACCTATAGACATGTGAACTCTACTGTTCGATCGAGCCAAAGCTTGAGCCACTTCCAAATTTATCAACAGCCATTATTCTACATGTCTACATGACAGTTCTGATTGTTTACTTGCCGCCATTTCGTGTTTGCTTTTATATTTATGTGTGATGTTCAAGGCAGCAGTTCTTATTTCTATCTACACAACATCTGGACTACAGAACCTTGTTTTCATCTGCGCAGCATTCATTGTTTCAAAGCCTTTTTTTTTTCTTTTTTTTTTGCAATTCTTTTACTGGGCATTGAATATGTTGTGGATTGTGAAGTTGCATGGACTAAAAGGTGCAGCCGGCTATGTTTGGGACAGTTTACAGGAAAGATAAGCAATGATGGCGATGAAGAAAGCAAGATGGAGTGGTAAGTATCCAGATTTCAGATTACACGTAAATTACTGCAATCTCGCTCAACTCAACCACCGATAATTCGAGCGAGCTTTACATTGCTGGTTCTCATCCATAATGAATGTTCAACCCCTGCTGTCAGATGTCACTTTACAAGGAGTATCACTATGTGCACTTTTGGTAACCAGATTCTACGAGGTTAACTTGCACCTGTCAGTGTTGTGAGTGAGGCAGTCCTTACTGAGCACATTTCAGGGCAGTCCAAAGGTCCTTATGATGTTATTGATGTGTCTCACACTGCCTCTGGTAGTTAGGAGGAGCAAAAAATAATGCTTGTGTATATATCTCTATTACAGCATCACATAGTACTAAATGAACTTGTTTTTGAGTGGTATCAGTTTATGTGTAGCCAGGAAGGTACCCAGATGTAACACACACTGCCTTTGGTGGTCATTCAGGGTTTGTTTGCCGAGATGTAATAATGTAACTATTGTTTTTTTAATAGCAACAGAGAAACGTTGTCCTATCAGTAAATTTTTATTATAGTGACCCTCTCCCAAATTGCCCGAAATCCAGATACACACACACACTCTCTCTCTCTCTCCCTCTCTCTTTCAGGATATCTTTGAATACTCTGACTCTTAATGTGAAGAGTGATAAAGTCTACACTAGGCATGGTGTTCCCATCTCAGTGACTGGCATTGCGCAGGTTAGCGGTTTATACATTTTAACATAGACACAAACACATTCTCTTTCCCACCCTGTAGTCTGTAATGTGTGGAGTTTGGTGTATGCCTCCCAGGTGAAAATTCAGGGTCAGAATAAGGAGATGTTGGCTGCAGCTTGCCAGATGTTCTTGGGAAAATCAGAGATTGAGATTTCCCAGATTGCCCTGGAGACACTGGAAGGCCATCAGAGAGCCATTATTGCTCACCTGACTGTGGAGGTACTGAGACGACTCCTTTCACACACGCAGTTCAGTTAGTGATATCTGCAAATGGCTAAAGTGATCATCTTTGTGTTGTTTTTGCACCTAATACAATTATTCCACCAATCCATCTTTCATATTCTTTGATGTAAACTGTGTGTATATTTTGTGATTTCCTGCAGGAGATCTATCAGGACCGTAAGAAGTTCTCAGAGCAAGTGTTCAAAGTGGCTTCCTCTGATTTGGTCAACATGGGCATTGGTGTTGTCAGCTACACGCTTAAAGATGTTCATGATGATCAGGTGATTGCCATGCGTAACCTTGTCTCCCCACCATCACCACAGTTCTCACACACACTCACACATTTTAATGTTTACTGTAAGCTGACACTGTGTGGTGGTGGTGTTCTTTAAGGACTACCTGAACTCTCTGGGTAAAGCTCGCACAGCCCAAGTGCAGAGGGATGCCCGCATCGGAGAGGCTCAGTACAAGAGAGACGCTGTGATCCGGGTATGACCTCACTTCCTGTTAATCCTGACGTGATTACTTGTTTTTTTTTTTTTTTTGTCTGTTTGTTTTTTTTTTTGAGTAAATAAAGATTTTCGTGTGTGTGAGATTAGGAGGCCCATGCCATGCAGGAGAAGATTTCTGCACAGTACAAGAATGAGATCGAGATGGCGAAGGCGCAGAGAGACTACGAGCTGAAAAAGGCTGTCTATGATATGGAGGTTAACACAAAAAAAGCCGAGTCTGAGATGGCCTATCAGCTTCAGGTACAGTGATCACATGACACATCAACAATGAAAAGCTGTAAAACTGAAAGCATTCGATTTCTAAAAATCAGTTTAATAATCCTGCCAGGGTGATAAGAGGTAAAACGCTCAACACTGTGCTCTTGTATCAGGTGGCCAAGACGAAGCAGAGGATCGAGGAGGAGAAGATGCAGGTGCAGGTGGTGGAACGCACTCAGCAAATCACTCTGCAGGAGCAGGAGATCACCCGCAAGGAGAAGGAGCTGGAAGCCAAAGTTAAGAAGCCAGCCGAGGCAGAGAAATACAAGCTAGAGAAACTCGCAGAGGCTGAAAGGTTAGCAAAGCTTTAAAAAAAAAAAAATCCACCGCTCCACTTTGTACTGATACACTCTGTACTGTTCAAGCCCAGATCTGCAATGGATGTTTAGGTGCATAAATCACTCCACCATTATTTATTTTTTATGTATTTATTTCCTCCTGACAGGTTGCAGTTGATCATGGAGGCAGAAGCTGAGGCTGAATCTATCCGAGTACGTGTTTACTTTTTCTTTTTAGTCTCAAGACACTAAGACTCTATATGTTTTTCTCAAATAGTGGTCTTCTGTTTACTAATTAATGCCAACCCATTCCTCCATATAATCATATTTCATGAGCTTGATTTTTTTTAAGTATGTCTGAAAGGTTGAATCTAAAAAGGTAAGGATTGTAAAAGGGAAAAAAGTAGATTATTACATTAGACAGATGTCCAACATCTCTCTGTGTCATTGTGTCTTAGATGAAGGGTGAGGCAGAAGCGTTTGCCCTGGAGGCTAAGGGCCGCGCCGAAGCTGAGCAGATGGCAAAGAAGGCCGATGCTTTCAAACAGTACAAGGAGGGAGCCATGGTGGACATGCTGCTGGAGAAACTGCCCCTGGTCAGCCTACACATGCATCTTATAGATTAAACCCTGTCTGATTCTGCCCATACAGGATTAGAACTGGAGTAACACCTGAACATAATGTTTTAACCCCACCCCCCCAATCCCATTTAAGATGGCGGAAGAGATCAGCAAGCCCCTCTCATCAGCTCAGAAAGTCACCATGGTGTCCAGCGGAGGGTCAGAGGTCGGAGCAGCCAAGCTGACAGGAGAGGTCCTAGACATCATGGTCCGTCTGCCTCAGACTGTGGAGAAACTGACTGGAGTCAACATCTCTCAGGTACACACCTGATCACACACTCCTGCTTAATGACAAATGCATTTGTGTACACATGCACACAGTAAGTGCTGGCCTTATAATACAGCGCATCAGTAACATGCCATTATTCTTATGAACCTGTTTACATCTGCATGAACCTTGTACTCTTAAAATAAGAGATCGAATAAAACTATCACAAACCCGCAGTGAAAGACTGATAGACAGCACTGGTCATGCTTCATTCATTTTATTAATCAAAAAAGCTGCAGTTGGCATGAGCTAGCTCTTTAGTTCACACTGTATGGTCACTACCTGGCCTAAAAAAGTTTTGGACCAAGTTTAGTTCTGATGATGATCCTAATTCAGACACTATAATTTTATTCTTTTTTTGTTTTGTGATATACTGTATAAATCCTGCAAGGGAAATTTGGGTCTGTGTTTAACCCCCACACACGCAGAGCAGTGGGCAGCCACATTGGGGCACTGGGAGAGTAGTTGGGGGTTAGGTTCCTCAAGGGCATTTCAGCCATGAAGGTGGAGGAAAGGGAAGGTGCTCTGCATCACACATTTTTACTGCTGGTTTAAGAGTACCAACGACCTTTCTGTCCCAAACCCACTTCCCTAACCAGAACCAAACCACTCCATAAAAGCCTTCTCTAGTACAATTCTTTTAAAATTCAGGGATGAAACTATTAAACGGGGAGAACACGGTCTGCCTGAGCCTCCCCATTTCTAGAGGCTTGTACAGTGCATGTTGAGTGCATTGCTTCATGTGCATCGATTCTTACCCTGACACGCCCGTCGCTCTGGAATAGTCTAAATCTGATTCATCAGATCACATAACTTCTTTTTTTTTATTTTTTAAATTGTTCCAGAGTCCAATGTTTATGGTCCCTCACAAATGAGAATCCTTTTCCCTGGATTATTCTCAATAACTAGTGGTTTATTGCCACACAGCTGTTTAATCCCAATCCTGTGAGTTGTGTTGCATTGTGTGTATGCGTGTGTGCGTGTAAATGCTTACTTTCACTGCTAAACATAACCATCCATATGTTTATAACTCAGCCTCTCAAAGTGTTTGAGTGTTGGTCAGTTCCAGTATTTACTCAATCCCTCCAGGATTTCTTTTGTGATTATTGTGGTCTAAAAAGCCAATTTTTTGCAGCAGATTTTCATAAACCATTCCTGTGCATGTTGTGATGTTTTCAGGCTTTTATTGCAATAAAATTGCTGGGTTTTGCAATAAAATTGCAAAAATTATTTTACATGGTTCCATCTTTATGTCTCAAAGGGCATAAACAAGGAATTATTGTATGGCTCAATGTTTGCATGGAGGACTGCTATGATTGGAGAAACTCGTGGTATAATATAATGATTGGCCGATTTTGCACAAGAGTTGACTGGTTGAAATTGCAAGGTTGCGCAGAATGCATGAGGATCACTTGAATGTGTGTGAATTGAAGCAATCGAGACAAATTCCTGGAGGGGCTGTTTAATAATGGGTTGGGCAGTGATTAACTCCTTTCCGTTCCTTTGTGAAATCTCCTCAGCCGTTTTATTTGCTTGTTGCAGGCAATAGTTTGAGCTTTCAGAAATTCAGTGACATCTTTTACAAGATCACGTGATACGTTTTTCAACATGGTTGTTTGAAGAAAAGCTACTCACTGCATCCGTTATGGTTAAATAACATGTTGCCAGCTGAAACATTAATCACTGAAGTCATTAATAAATCAATGGCCATTTGATGACTGTTTTGGCTAACATACATCCATAATAAATGTATTAGACCACCTGTTACCAAATTTTATTACCTCAGTTATTTGTGTGTTAGTTTTGAAGAAAGAAATCTGAACAAATTACTTTATTGCAAAATGAAAATATGCAATGAAACATTAAACAGTAGAATGGTTGCACAGCAGTTATTGCTCCAGTCTCAAAACTCCAGGGTCTCTCATACATTCCTGACATCAGGTTCCCGTGTTGAGGTTTTTCCCCCATGTTCATGTGGGTTTCCTCCCATCTCCCAGTAACATGGCCGTTGGTGGATTATCTACACAAAAATTGCCCATGGTTGTGTATGACAGTGTGACTGATGCCCTGTGATGAACTGGTGTGCTCACTCTGACACCCAGTGTTCCTGGGGGATCACTACAGTCTGGAGCCATTGCAACCTTGATTGGGATAAATGATTGAATATTTATTTAAATAAAACAAGTTTCAACTTGTATAAATCCCCAGATCATCATACTTTACATCATCTTTTCTCCCTGCACTTTCTGAGGATGGGGTTTATTGAAAATTATTAAGATGATATAAATATATGAGGACGTTATAGGTGATTCTTGAATGAAATAACCGGCATCTGACTGACTTGTCCTTCAGAAGCGTTAATGAATGTTGGAGTGAAACCTCGCATGTGTAACGTTACTTATTCACACAATGAACTTTAGCTAATCTGTTTTTACCTGGTTGAGATGCGCTCTTATCTTAATTGATGGAAAAATATAAAAAACTGTGTGTTTTGTGTTAACAGGCTTCCTCCACCCGCATGGGATAAACAAGAATCTGGAAAAAGAGGCGAGGAAGCTGTTCACTCCTCCTCCTGTTTCTCTGTACACTTGCATGTTCTAAATGTTCTAGCTGCTGGAGCCTGGTGATAGCTGTAGGCATGTCTTATTTTTTTTTTTTCTTGAGAGGAATTTTGCCTTTTTTATGTCTGGTTTTATATGTCAGCATGAGACATTTCTTTTTGTATGGAAAAATCTTCCCCCAAGCTCCAGCTGAGTTATTCAGCTAAATTACTATTCGATGTGTTAGGGAGTGCACCATTCCTTTAGCATCGCTGATTTTATATTCAAGCCTGTGTCCATATTTAATAAGCATGCATGTCCGAACAGTTACTAAATCAGTCCCCAAGTGCATTTAACCAGTGTACTCCTCACATACTAACTGTCTATTATTGAAGCTACTGTCTGTGTGCATACTACTTATGGCTTTACAAACCTCAATAACTGTTTAAATGGTATTCTGTAACAATCTATTTGTAACATTATGATATCGAAGTCTGTAAAATCTTTTGTTTTAAACAAACGACAGATCTATAAAAAAGAATATGCATGTAAATTGTCTCACTTCACACAATTATGACTTTTCATACTTTCCCTCAATTAATTTGAAATGTGCTACACAGGTATTGAGATTTGTTCAGCCTGATGTGTGAATGATGTGCTAAACCTAGTGTCATGGCTCATCCTGCCTCTACACTGCCCTCCTAGACTCTGTGTCCTTCACTAATGTTCCTGTTTACTGTGCATGAGGAAACAAAAGTGTCCTCCTTTAATTTCCAACCTCAGTGACCAAAAACTACTGCAGTTAATCATAAAGGAAAGCAGCCGTACGAGATTTACAGAAATCTGAAATGGACGTAGACACCCGTGCCAGGAAGTGTAACAGAGGTGAGAAATAAAGTGGGGGTAAGGTCGGCCACATCTAAGTGAAGTCTGTCAAATCTAGGTCAAGCACTGAGGGGGAAATCTTACTCTTTCTACCTAAACCTCAAAACAAAAAAACAAAAAAAGCTTTGTTATTGCTGAGAGAAAGACATTGACGGATGCATGTGATTTCTTCCTTTAGCCAGAGTGTAATTTCAAAGATAGAAATGCCGGGTTCATCTGCAGTGTCTGCCTTCAGTTATCACTAAGTGCCTAAATACACATTGTGTTCACAATCACGCACTGATTCAGTCTGACATCTGGGTAACATGCATATGCATATTCAACCTGTACATAACTGGTTGCTCTTTAATTGCCATTCTCTCGCCTTGTACTCTTGCATTTCTGTTATTTATATGTGTTATCCTCTCCCATATTAACTCTTCTAATTGTGTCATGTCAGCACTGTGTTGTGGAATACGAGATGATATATTATCAAACACTCTATGATTGTTCAAGATACTTCAAAATAAAATAAATTCAGTAACTCTTCTGTTTACTTGAATGTATGGACTGCATTTGGCTTTTTTTCTCTGAAATGATTACTTTATTAAAACTAAAAAATAATAGACGACAGCCAACAACATTAAACACAATCAGTGAAGCCCAGAGAGACACACCCATTCAGAACCATTCACAACCATACCAAACATATCAGTGAAGAACATTATATCCCATTGTCTATTTACATATCCTCATATCCCTTTACATTAAAGAAACAATGAGCAGAAGGCACAGCTGAAAAATGCTGCCTGAAATCAGAGTTATAAAAATACAAGTTTTAGTTCAGGATTACAGTGTATCAAAAAGGTTAAAGGACATAATAACATGGCAACATAACCATTTATGAATCACATTCTTTTCTTCTAAATCATAAAATATCAAGGGTTACACTAATGACTTTATATTCTTTAAGACCCTCCCTCTCACACACATCTGTACATTATATAACCTTCCAGTCTGTTCAAAGTGCCACGAGAATTTAAAAAGGGTGAGCGGGCCCAGAAACTAGCATTCTGATGTACTTTTTTTTTTTTTTTTTTAACCTTATACACACTGGAAAACGAACAAAACGTTTTGTAACGGCTCTGCTGTCACAGATTCTCACAGTTGGACTCACAGGTGACAGTAAAGTGCAAATAAATCGTCTTGGAGAGTCAGAGACCAATCATTATGTAACATTCCGCTTCCTGGTAAACATAATTATGCTTCACTCTTTCTCCTGAATCGAGTTGGTAATGGTCTGGGATCTCTTTATGACGATACGAAGCAATTCAATGCGAGTTTTCAGACAGTCATTGGGTATATTTCAATGTCAAGGAAGGATTTCTAGCGGCTGCATTTCGAGGATGCCACACTGAATGCTGCAAAAGGACTTTACTGATATCTAAGATCATTCAAATTCGATAAGGGAACAAATCCTTTGTTCAGAGACTATTCAAGGATGCATGTCTATAAGGTACACATTCCCCCAGTGAATGAGTTTTATCTTTCATTATCCGTTCATTTTGGCTGAATACAAAGGTTTCTCAGAGAATCCACTCCAGCTCACGGGCTTAGTATCTTTTATTCACCTTTTAGATCTTGTTTTGTTTCTGTTTACAATAACAATAATAAGGCCACGTGACCACAGGAATGATCCTGTGCATGCACAATAATTTTGCAAGTGCATCACCGATTTGTAGAAAGTGGAAGTCAGTGATCAAGTGTTAAGAAACAAAAGGCTTTTTAAAAGAAATAGTTGAAATAGAATCCATTTTACTCTTTCTCTCACACACGCATATACATATAGAGGCATGTGTGTGTGGCACATACATGTTTGACCTTATCTTAAAACGTAAAGATTTTTCACTGTTTACAGCCTCTGTGCCTTTGCTGACCTCATTATAGCATGGAAGCCATGATGGATGATATAATTCTGCACTCTTACTCGCCTCAAAATGGTGTCATTTACTAACATGGATGTGACCGGTGTTGGGGTCATTGAGACTCATGTACAGGACTAAATAAAGGGCTTCATAACGACATCAGGGCCAATTCAATTTAGTTTCCAGGAGATAACACTGTACTTTATGATTATTTAATATACGTGGCAAGAAAAAAAAATATATAAAAAATATGCGTGGCAAGTGAACGGGCCCCTTTAAAGCCCTCAGGACCCTGTGGAGTTAAAGGCGGGAAATCTGAACATACCTAGTCTCGGAAGGACCCGTCCAACTACCAAGGAAGCATCAATGACTGAAAAAAAGAAAAACAACCCTGTAATTCCCTGCTGAATTCACAGCTAACTTCTAGGACCTTAACATTCACTGGCAGTAGTGAGACGTATGTTATTATATATTACACCAGTCGATGGTGTTGTAATGAAGAAGGGTCACAGACTGTACATGAGATGGAGAACAAGGCTGCACTGATTCCTGCTGTTGTGTGCTGATGCTAAAAGTTTGCCAAAATCTTTTTTGTTCTAACACATCAAGTCCATATCATCCGTATCCACATACTACGTCTATAAAAGTATACTCCTCATTAAAAATCATCCTGAGATACAGACTAGCTAGTGACGGCAAGATGAAGCATCGGGAAGTGTTGATGATTTCCTGCCAACTGTGTTGAAAAATGGACTTTTCTCTGGAGCCCCCTATTGGTCAGAATGTATAATGCAGTAAAACTGTCAAATTTCGAACTGTTTACCAACAAAGGGGAAGGAAAAACAAATAACTGATGTAAACCTGCTAATTCTGAAGTTTATTTCATTTTTATCAGAGCCTATAATAATAATACACTCTCTGCCTACTTTATTAAGATATTAAGAATATCTGGAAATTCATATAATTTATCCAAACAGCCAATCAATCATATGGGAGTAGGCCAGTTCATAAAATCAAGGTGTTACTGTTCCAGAGCTTCAGTAAACAAACACTATCTCCAAATGTCATCTTCCCCCAAAAATATACGGTCGGTTTCTGGTAAGCCTGTGCTTAATATATCTTCAGATTACTGTTCTAAGCTGGTACACCACACTGTAGGTTAAAATTGTGAATAAAACAATGCTTCAAACAAACTATTTCTTCAACAGGTAGTTAGATAAAAGTCAACATAATTGCTATTTTCTTGAATTGTATGAGCATAAATAGACAGGATGTCCATTCATTAAGCGGCTCCCTTACTTGTGCTATAGTGTTACATTAGACATTACCAAACTACTTAGTGTTACCAAACAGAAACACAAATAGTGGGCAGTGCACAGACTGTCTGTGACTTTAGCACCATTAAGACTCCAATCTGCCCTCTTAATGGCCTGGATCCTTAATCTGTGGTTCATGCGACCCCCTTCTGACTATTAAACAATTTTCAGCCATTCTGTCAAAATTTGGTACAATTTACACTGAACAGTGCTGCTTTCTGCAGTTCCTGTAATTCTCAAATCTGACCGTATGGTGGCATAGTGATTAGCATCACAGTCAAAGGGCAAGAAAATCCTGAACCTGGGGAAGAGTCCTGGTCTCAACGAGGGTGTTTCTGTGTGGATTTTTGCATGTTCTCCATGTGCTTGCATGAGTTTCCTCATTGATATGTCGGTGAGCTCTATAAGATTAGTGTGCTTCAACTGTTTCTGAACAAAGCTTTGAGATGTATTTGTGTCAACAAGACCCATGTTGATGGTTGATGATGAAAAGAGATATGTAGTTGTTGATTGTACTCTATATACAGTCACTGGCAGAAACCTTATCCAGCACTGTGTTCTATAAGGTTACGGCTCTTTAAATCATTAATGTTATATCTGAAACAGGAATTGACTTGTGACTGGAGTAACTAAACAACACTGATAAGTAACTCACAACAAGCATAAATTGGTAGTGAAAGGAAGGCTAACATCGACAAGTTTGAAGAATGTGTCAAAATGGTTATGGAGCACAATGTCTGTGATTTTACGATGTGAACAACGACACCTCAAGAATAAGCTTGTAATTATTCTACAAATAGAAAGTCTCTCAACCAGTCTTAAGTATGTATACTGCTTATTGAGCCATTCAGAGAGAAGTGCTGCAGCCTTGTGCTTCAGATTTAGTAATTACAAATCAACCACCGAACCCAGCAAAAAAAACTCAAGATTGGAATGAAGAACCCTCGTACCCAGCGTGAATACTGACATTAGACAGCATTCACTCCTAACTACCTGGTAGCTCTGCTAGAACTGTCTCTGCATATTTATATTTGATTTTGTCTTGTGCTATATTTAAGTACTTTTCATTCACTGGGATCAAATAGGTTATGTGTGTCATCATAGCAATTATGTCATTCACAGCCTATATAGTTTTCAGCAACAGAAAAGCCCTCCACCATTTAGTGTAAAATTAATTTCAGTGAGAAATTTAAGATGAACCCCAGTTTCATGATTAGTTCAGGTCTAAAGTTTAACTAACACTAGTTACATTTCTAGGTCTAAAGCAGGTCAAGCACGAGAACCGAACCAGCAGCATCGCTCAGCCCTGACCTGCTGAAGGGAAATGATGCAAATTTACATAAGAGTGCTTAGCTCCGCCTACTTCTATACCAACTATCACCTCCATCAGCTTGTGCAAGCTACACAAACACCTTTCGTCTGCGTGGAGGAGAGATTCACTTGACTTGTGCATCCGGCTTTTTACACCATGTTCATGGCATCCTCGGTGAGAAAAGAGTGAATTTGTGAGAAAGAGGGCCGGAGTTTACAGTCTCTGTTCCAGCAGCTCAGCATCAGCTCATACAGGCCCTGGGGGCACACCTCCGGCCGAGTCAGATATACCTAATACAAAGAGAGAGAGAGATATTTTAGGGCTCTGTTATCTATTAATTAGGTGTTTACTTATGTGTGTGTCTGTATATACCTGTCTTCCTTGGTCTCTAAAGAACTCCCCTGCATTGTCGATGACCTGTTCATCAGTCATGTGTCCGTAAGGCTGCTCCTGACACACACTTAGCATCTCCCACAGAGTCACCCCAAACGCCCACACGTCACTGGCTGTAGTAAACTTACCCTGATAATAATATTAAAATAGTAATAAAAATAAATAAAATAATAATAATAATACTAATAATAATATAATATAATATAATATATATATATATATATATATATATATATAT
>JAOUQZ010000044.1:29155107-29170271 GCA_028564935.1 Neosilurus hyrtlii
CTCTGCCCTCGCCCAGAGTTGGCTGAGATGGGCGCCAGCCTCCCCGTGACCCTAATTAGGATTAAGCGGTTCAGAAATGGCATGACATTAACTTTACTTTAAAAAAAACCCTGTCTGGCCATGATTAGATATCATTTAAATACCTGGAGAAGAAAAATCATAAACAAAACTCATGGCGATGTTTAATAGTAAAAGTAAGAGCATTTTTGCAGTGTGACGTGAACTGTCAAGGTTGAAATAAAAAAAAACTGATTGGTGATAAGGAAACCACTTGTTAGTGAGAATAAACGGGAGTGAAACACCAATCATGAACAGTGGCCACCGTACAAGCCTCTGGAGGCAGCGTTATAATCAGGAGTTGCTTCAGTTGGCCAGGTCAAGGCTTAGCAAAATTACATGTCAATAAAATCCTGTCAGCTGACAACCATAATGTAATAAACAACCAGGTTATACTATTGATGGATTTTTCTTCTGATGGCACAAGCATATTGCAGGATGGCAATGCCACAATTCATGGGCCTCAAACAGTAAAGGACTGGTTCTGGGAGCCTGAGGAATTTACTCATGAAATGGACACGACAAGTCTGCAGAAGACTCTCCAATCATGAATACAATACATGAAATAAATATTGAAAGGTTGCATCAGGGTGTTGCTAATGAATGACCTAATCAATGCTAAAGGGATTCCAACAATTAAGTTTTTGGCCCGGCAATGTATTTGCATGTAAAATTGAGGTTACCTAAGTAATCTAGAAAGGACTAGAGGTACAGATTCAGTGTCATTCATGATGTAAAGCAAGCTTTGTTAGCAAATCCAACGTACCATATGTGTGTTCCTTTTATATGTATTGTGCTCTGTGTCTCTTTCTCACTTTTATCCGACGAACTTCATACGTGACAATCCTCTCTCATTATGCTCTAACATAATTACTCTCTTGTGCAAGTAAAAACTTGCTCAAATGGTCAGCCAGTTTTTTCAAAACCCACGCACTATTTTTTTTAATAGGGCAGTAACCAAGTACCTGTTCTCAACTTTGTTGCACTTTTTGTTCCCTTCATTTTCTAGGTAGCATTTGAGCCGACAAACAAGCTTACTGCTGAAATTAGTTCAAAAGACAAATACAAATAGTGTCTTTAATGTAAACTTTCTGATATATTAGGAAACTATTAAATACATTTTCTCATTTTTATTTTTTTCCCATTTTCCCCTAATTTAATCATGGCCATATCCCACCCATCATCCAGGTCTGCCCTGTAATATGATAACTAGCAACTTGAGAGGTTCCTCAAAGTAAAGCTAACCTGTGTCATCTTTATGATCTGCTGTTTATGCAGCATATCGTGCTAGGAAACTAGGAATTAGGAAATAACACAAGCTTCCAGATAGCCATGACTGGCTAAGGTCTGAATCCCAATTCCGGTGCCATATCCTTATTTTTGTGCTTTTGCTGGAATAGTGTTAATAACCTTACCACTCCACACGCAGCCATAGAGCTCTACTCTCAGACACACACTCATCATGCGGTCAGCCAGAGGGTAGAACCGAACCATCCGTGCTATGATAGGAGGACCCAGGTCCTTTAGAACCACATCATAAGTGTTCTCATTGCCCGAGATCACCTGAGACACAAAAACACAGAAAACAAATCCATGCTCTAGTAAACGGTCAACTAGAACTGGCTTCATATGTCACATTTTTTTACACAGATTTTAAAACATTTTATATGTAACAAAATGCACAATTTTAAAAAAGGAGATGAAACAAATTTCTGACTGACGTCCTGGCCCCAGCGGTCCTTCCAGGTGATCCAGTGGCGGCCATCCCTGGAGTAACGAAGTCGATAACTGCGTGCAAACTCCCGCCCGTGGCCATCAGCATGGCGACCCTGTGTGCCAACCAAAGACAGGAAGTGCAGTTTGTGCAGGTCCACCTGTAGATACTCTGAAGGATTGGGGAAAACTGGACCCAAAGGACACCATGCTCCATCCCCCTCTCCGGTACTCAGTCTGAGGGACACAAAAAGAAATTTCCATTAACAGATTAATATAAATTGTCACTGATGTTTATAACTGACAATCACGAAGAGCACATTTTCCTAGCTACTCTAAAGGAAATCTAATACACTGTAGGAAAACAGCTAAATATTTGCAGCAGGATTCTTTCCTTTTCTTTCTTTTTTACTGGCATTTAACCCATCCAAAGTGAGCACACACACGTAAACAGTGAGCACACACATACGGAGCAGTGTGCTGCCACACACTGCAATGCCCAAAGGGCAGTTGGGGGTTAGGTACCTTGCTCAAGGGCACTTCAGCCAAATATGTGGAGGAAGGGAAGGTGCAATCAAAAACGTATATCAAGGAGACTGGACACAGTGTGATTTCGGTATGATAATTTGGCTGCCATATTGCCTCAGAGTAGTAGCAGCAAAATGCCGGACAGGTGCACTGGATTTGGGTGCAACAACAAGATAAACAAAACAACAAGAGAAACAAAACAACAATAGAATGTGAAATTAGATTTCACAGGTAATATTTCACATTTTGCCATAATTTTAGACAATTGACCAATGTATGTCTGGATAATTATATATCAGAAGTCCCAAAGCGAAGTGAGAGCATGTACCATCTCTTGGTGCTCAGAAATAGGGGTGGTCTCGTCATCCCTTCTTCGGGCACAGTCACTATAGTTCTGGGCGCTGAAAGAGCCATACAGCAGCTCATAAACGTGCATTCTATTTGTGGTATCTGTTCAAAAATACAGATTATGTACATGCTGAAGGCACAGTATGGTGCATACGGTCCCTTCCTTTTTGGTCAGCACACTGTCAATACCCAAGATGGTGTTGACAGTCATTTTTTGCACTCATTGAACTGCTCGTAACTGTATACTATAACCTTAGGCAGCACCACATTGCTAAGGTATATTCACAGCAACATCAAAGTCTATCAGTGCGATTCTGTTCAAAAACAATTCTGTTCAAAGGTCACTGATTAGTGAATTCATATTCACTTACAGCTGTTCATAAATGTTTAGTGTAATATATACCAACTGTAAATTTTTCCTTATAAATTAATTTATCACTGTGTTCCAATTAATTATGTTAATTTTGTTATTTTTGTTATTGTGTCCTTTGTTCTCAAAATAACATGAAAAAGTGCTGTCAACGTTCCCTTGCTTTATTTGAAATATTAATTAAACTTTTTCTAACAAAACAGTGATGCTTCCTCTTTGTTTACATATTGCCAAGGCTTTGGCGCTCCAAGCCAATATGGCAGCCAAACTTGCATACAGCGCTACAACAGCAGAAAGCAAGCGTGCCCATTCTCCTTAAGTCTCTCCTTTTCTATGGGTGCAGCTCAATCCCCCACCAACACATTTTTCCTGCTTCTTCGGGAATCATACTAGCGACCTTTCGGACCCAAACCCGTTCTTTAACCACTAAGCCACAGCTTCCCTAATTAAGGGTCTCATTAAAGATTATCAAAAACTGCCACAGATGACTATTTTAAGTCATTAAGTCATCCAGACAGGGTACTGGGTAAAGTTTTCAACCAGCAATGATCGGAATTTGGAAGTTGACTCTGCAGAGACTCAGTGGGTCTACAGAAATCAGGCTAGTACAGTTGGTCCCAGTTCTGGATAACACTCACATATAATATTGTGTAAATTTCACATAAAACTGGCCACAACTAGCAAGATTTTGATACTCCTTGGTTGGTAATTTTGAATGCCAGTTTTTGTCATGTAAACCCACTGTCATTCTTGTCCAAGTTTAGTGTATGTCTTGTGAGATCTGTGTTATGTTTTACGCCAATAAAATAAGTCCCAAGGACACATATCAGTAAAACAGGGAAAGGTTATATTCACTCATATGTCAAAAACCCAGAGGTAACAATGTTGTATGTATGTTCGTGATGAGGAACATTGCACAATGTGCTCACGATACATCGGGCATTGATAAACCTGTAGCTCAACACATATGCTACATCTGGGACTGCCTAATAAACATGTCACACATAAAGCCCAATGTGTGGTTTAAAAATGTTTTGAAATGGTGAACATGGTCACCCACAAGGCTATAAAAAAGCTTGGCACTAAAGAAAAATTACAAGCTTATGAAGAAAGGGATAAATCTTAGTAAAGACTCTAGTAAGGACAACTGAAGGGTGTAGAGGCCAGTAATACAGATGATATGCCACTGATCCCCAACTGAGAGAAAATAATGCTATCATGCCTATCTACCAATTAAGGCACAATTTTTTCTCATGGACACTTCGTCAGTGGTGTCTGTAGCATTGTCTGGATTCTTTAGGTGTCACACAGGAGCCCAAAATGAGATAATTTTTTCATATTAAGTGATTTCTATATCAAAATCTACTTTTTAAATCTACTTTTTTAATTGACACTGCAATGGCGGCAAGGTGGTTTCGTTTTAAGCACATACACCTGACAGCAAAGAGTCCTGAGGGCTCCCGAGTGGCGCATAGACAAGGTGCGCGACTATCAACCCGGAGATTGCAAGTTCAAATCCGGATTGGGAGCTAATTGGCCGAGCTCTCACGAGAGGGATGGCATATGCTCACTTCCCTGTCACTCACAGGGATGACCAGCCAATCATGGGCGTCTGTGAGCTCATTCGTATTTGGGGGCGGATATCGCTTTCCCTCCGAGTGTGTTAGGCCGCCCCCAAATACGCACGCGCAACAGTTCGAAAAGAGGTGGGTGGCAGGAATCCAAGTCACGGAGGAGGCATTTGCATGCTTACACCCCTCCCTGGTCGGTTTTGGTCGTGTAATAGGGAGGGCTAAAGTTGGTGGGTGGGAATCGGATATGACTAAATTAGGGGAGAAAATGGGGAAAAATCTAAAAAGAGTCCTGAGTTCAAGTCCCTGGCTTGGCATTTATGTGTGGAGCTTGGAGTTTCTCCAAGTATTCTGGTTTTCTCCCACAGTTCATAGACATGTACATTAGGCTAATTGGCTGTTCCAGATTGCCCCTAACTTTGTGTGTGTGTGTGTGTGTGTGTGTGTGTGTGTGCGTGTGTGTGTGTAGGCCCTGCGATAGTCTGGCAAGCTTCAAGGAGAACTTCACTTAGTGTTCTCAGAGATAAACTTCAGCCTCTCAGCGACCCTAATAGGGTTAAGGGGTTCAGCGAGTGAGTGACTGAGTGATAGGTACTGTACGACTGTAGGCAATCCCATCTAAAAATAATGCAACTACAAGTTAAGGTCTGATGACTGACTCACAGCTGAAATTCAGAATTATTGTCTCAGATTCATTTTTTGATCTTTAAGCCAAGTGAGAATGCACTTCACCTCCAGAAGATGAAACTGAAGGAAGAAACCCCTCTAACACATAAGTCTCAAAAAGCTGTTTGATATGTGAGCCCTGTGGCTGGGATTACAGTGACCACAGTTTCCCTGTCCATTCCGGCAGATTGTGGAAGGGGCTCACGCAAACACATGGGAGGAGGAAATATGCACTTGCCTGAAGAATGAGAGCATCTGTGCTGCATTCATCTCAGCCATCATGTTTAACTCCAGTAACTGCGAATCATACATGACAGTCACTGTTCCATGTACATTTTTACCTCCAGGGAGATCTACAGTAACATCCGGTAAGCCATGTATTCCTCATGGTTGCAAGGAAGGAATTTTCCTGGCGCTTGAACCATGGTTAATCTCAACATGACCAAACTTTGCTTATATGGAAGCCACACTCTCTGCTAGCTCTCACGTATACCAGAGGAAGTGCCTGGTTTAATGCCATTTGACTCCTGAAAGGCTAAAAATTGTCTGTCGTGGTCTACCATTAAATAATTCTTGCTTTGTGAGACCTTGGCTCACAACAAACAACCACTGAAAGAAGTTAACGAGTACAAACCTGCGAAAGGATCACAGAAGAAAGAAAAGAAATTCCTGCAATCAAGGAATATGCAACTATATAAAAAGTGCTAATTACTTTTGCCGCTGCTAAATCTAATTCTGAGCATAAATCACACATTTCTAATGTTATCTATAAAACAGAAGAGTAGAATACATTTGTAACTGGGCGTAAACAGTTTAGTACATAATATTCAGAATTTCTTAATATCTATAAAGCTCTTGGGAGACTGCAGATGATCTGATGCTGAACTGTAATAACAATCCTGACGGAAAACCCAGCTACACTTTAGTTACCCAATGCTCCACTCATAGAGATGATGAATTTCCTACAAGCGGCCAAGACCTCACACCATCATACCATATGTACACACCTGGTGGGAGAGTCTGCTGAGAATTAAAGCGTGCTTGAACTGACAGAAAAAAAGTTAAGGGGTCACTGAGTGAGAATGTGGCGCTGTAGTGATAATTTATTAAGAAGCTGCTGAGATCCAAATGATACCCAACTGAGACTTTCCACATAAGTTCCTTATTCCTCATCATCACTGATATTTAAATGAAATATAAATGAAAATATAACACTATAGTTTACCAGAGAGATAAAACCTGTCAGTGCATGCTGCAGTAACGGAAACACTTCTACAGCAAATGAGAACGAGGGAAGCTTATGTGCAATAGCAAAAGCATTCCATTACTAAGACACAAATTCATTACCAGGATATATGCAGGATATCTGATATACAGCTTTAGTTCAGAGCTTAATCACCCTTTCATGGTCGTTAACGTAAAAACTTGTAAAATTGAAAGTTTTACATTGTTCTGTATCCTGGACTGTAACTCACTACCTCACTGGTGGAGACCCTGAGAATGTTCCAACAACCACATGATCCCTGTAAGACTTGCCCGCTCCATGTAAATACCCATAGCTCTCTTACACTCAATATGAGCTTAATCACAAACACATGGCCAGCATGTTAGCCAAGGACACACACAAACACACACACACACACACACACACACACACACACACACACACACACAGACCCCCAGCCACCCACCCCACAGACCAGACTGAAAGATCTCTCTTAAAATAATAAAGGAGTGTGCGTGTGTTTTTTGGCCTGTGCTCTATATCAAGTAAGTCTAGCCTAGACAGTCAGTGCAGTAATGCCATTACCTAATGTGCTATATCAGTATACAGCTCATTACTAACATCTCACGTAATGCAATAGTGTCACTTTACATGATTTACAGAGAGCACAACACCCACACAGTTTAACTTGTATACACACAGGCACACACACACACACACTCACAGGCACACACACACACACACCTACCTGCCATGTTTGGCCTCGGTGGAGTCAGACCAGGCACTGGATGCTGAGATATCAGAATCTGGGATCGTTCCATCCTCCATCCCCAGTGCATAACGACACGTAGCTGGGTGTGTGGGAGACAGAATGAAATGAAATGAAATAATGACAGTGGTTGAATTACCAAAATACTACAACACTAAAAAAAAAACCTAGAAGGGCAATCATAATGTACAAAGTCATTATCCTCCATCATGCAGCACAAAGATGTATCAAATAGGCAATATAGGCTATACTGTAATAATGTAAAGGGAAATTTAATGCCTCTGCATTTAACCCATTCAAAGTGAGCACACACACTTGGAGCAGGGGGCTGCCACACACATTAGGGTGCCTGGAGTGCAGCTGGAGGTTAGGTGCCTTGCTCAAGGACACTTCATCCATTAATGTGGAGATAGGAAAGGTGCAGCTCCCCTCCTCATAACCACACATTTTTCCTGCTGGTTCGGGAATCGAACCAACAACCTTTCGCTCCGAAAGCCAATACTCTAACCATTAGGCCACAGCTGCCCCATATGGTTTCCTATTAATGTTCCCAAAGTTAAAAGCATGCCTATCGAAAAACCTTTCAAAGTCATGACCTCCTTTTTGACCATTCAAAGTCACTTAAGGTCAAAGTTATTTGTCTTATTAAAAGCCTACAGTTTCCTATTAGTGTTCCATAATAACAGCATGTCTATCAGCACATGTTTCAAAGTTGTTAGTGCTCAAAATCATTCACAATGACATTGATTTTAACTTTTAAAGATCGGTCAAAGTCAACGCTGATTGTGTCATTTGAAAGTATGTACATGGTTTCTGTCCTTCATTAAATCTGAGTGTATGTCACTTTGGTTCTCAGATGTATGTAAATATAATAATAACAACAAGAAAGATATCCTATCTCCAAATTTTGTGACCTTGCTCTGACCTTCACATTTGATCCAGACATTCCAAAATCAAATCATTACTGAGACTCAGGTAGGGTAGTGACCAAAATCAACGCATGGGTGTAGTCAGGATTTTGTTCACAGTCAAACAGAAAATCAAATACTGTTGACTATAGTACCCCCACCAATACTCCATTTGGGATAGAGGTAAACTTTGCTAATTTGCTCTGTAAATGTAAATGTTAAGCAACATGCCACCACTTGTCACTGTGTAAATTACTTTCACTCTGATGGGACAAATCTGTTACAAAATCTGGTCTCATTCTTCTCAAAATCTGGTCTTTATTCACTTAATATGCTTGTATGATGCACCATTCCATTCTCGTATCAGCCCAATACCTATTACGGGAACTGAATTGTTGCTGAAAAATAAAAGATTCTTGAGCTTGAGCTTGTTTCTGCACAGCTGAAACTAATTCATCAGTCATGTTAAAATCACTGTTCAATTTGATGCTGAAGAAAAGTTTCATGAATCCAAAGCAGATTTGTTATTACATTATTCTGACATCATTTGTTCAGTGAATAACGGCCAGTGTGTTCACATTTAGTTTGTGAAAGTGTCTCTAAAATAAGATGTACAGCTCCCTCAGCTCTCCAAACTGTAAACTGTAATCTGTAGCAGTATTTTGACATTGTGAAAGCACCCAGAAGCACTTAAACACTGTGAAAGTTTTTTTAGTGATGCTGTTTAACAGTTTGTGGGAAATCTTTCTTTAAAGATATATTACAACACAGATGAATATTTTACTCTACCAACACAGTTAAAACAGACCTTTTTTTCTCCATGACGTTTGAATTAAAAAAATTGGGGTGACTAAATTGCTCGCTGAGGAAGGAAGTAACAGCTCAATAGATGTGAGATGTCCCATGTAATGGGTAGACCACTTAGTGACGCTCTACTGGGGGCAGGACTCTGTGTCCTTCTGTCCCAATGTTCTGCCACTGTGTAACATGACCTGTGTGTACTCTGTGATGAGGTCATAAAGAGGAGCACTACCACCCTGGAACATCCCATCTGCACAAATACAGGTGAAATAAATGCAGAATGAGTTCTCTATATCTATATATTTATTCTATATATCTATAATTATTACTTTAAAGCAATCATTCCTGCAGTAATGATAAAAGACAGCTAGAATCAGGTAGTATCATGTGGCACATTTGATAAATCAAAGCACAAAGCTACCCTTTGTATGAAATATTTGAAGTCCAGTCAAGCACAGGCAAGCCCAATATATTTTCATGCAAGACTTTCTAAAGACAGAACTCAGTTCTTAGTAACTATAAAGAATATGCCCTCAATTGCTTTTTGTTGTGAACTGGAGGCGACATACAGCGTCTATGCACACTTAAAATAGTTATTCATTCATTATTTGAACTTAATCCTACTAAGGTCAGCCATCTCTGGGCGAAGGTGGGGCAGACCTTGAACAGCCCCCCAGTCCTTCGCAGGGCCAAAACACACACAGCCCTTCACACTCACACTTGGGGCTATTTGGAACAGCCAATTATCATAACATTCATGTCTTGCACTCTGGAAGGAAACCAGAGTACCCAGAAGAACCTTACACTAGCACAGCAAGAAAACAAATGTCCTTGCTCAGTCTGGGACTTGAACCCAGGACCTTCTTGCTGTGATGCAGACATACTAAACACTATGCCACCATGGCACCAAATTCTCAAACTATGATGAGTATGAATATGAAAAGTATGAAGTATAAACTTCACAATGCAATTGAATACAATAAAACCTAGGCAGTTATAGTGTGTGTGTGTGTGTGTGTATGTGTGTGTGTGTGTGTGTGTGCATGCGTGCGTGCGTGTGTGTGTGTGTTCACAAGGAGGGAGGGGTCTCAGTTGCTCTCCATGAGTCACTGAATAGGAATGTTATGGATGGGAGACAAATTCTGCTCCTGCTGTGATGAGCACACATACACACAGACACACATCTCTACTTCATTACATCATCACTCTGCTGCCAGTATAACTCTGTTCCATGCATGCACATTGCTCTGTGTCCCCACCCTCCAACCCTTCTCTCTCCAACACTCCTGGGGTGTATCTCATGGGAAGCATGGGGCTAAAAAAAAGGAGTCCTTATCACAATTTATACTGTTACGGTCAGAATACAGAAACATTTCTGTTAGTTTCCACAGACTACAAGATGTAGAGGACACAACACAATGAATTGTATTTCCATCGTTATCATGATGAATGCATTGTGGATGTCAGTTAAGTACTGCTTAACTTTCTTTACCTGCAAACCGCAAAAATCATTAATACCTTATCCACATTCTCAGATGGGGGCAATTTCATGCGATTTCATGATGTCTGATTGTTCAGTAGTCATACATTCAGTCAGATTACTCATTAAAATGCTAGTACAGATTGTTCCTATGAACAGGAAATAGTACCAAATAACTGGTTGCAATGCAGCAAACATGGAAAACTTGAATCTGATTTTCCATTCAGAAAGAATGTTTAAAGTCATTTCATCTCTGAACTTCATCACCACAGAAACTACACAACTGGGGATGACTTTTTAATCTTGCATGAGTAAATATTTAAAGATGGATGTACTCAATGTTTTCTTTAGCTCTGTTCTTACACCACATTTTACTTGTAGATAAATGGCAAGGGCAACATTTGCATTTGTGCTATTAAGTTATTTGTGATTCAAAAAATATTTCCAGTTAAGACTGTTGATTTTTTTTTTATTTGTTAAGCACATATATTTTATTCTTAGTTTATTGTATCGCATGTTGTGAACTGCTTAGTGCTAAATACCACAACATCCCCTCAGAGGTCTTATGGAGTCCATGCCTTCATGGACCTGCACAGTAATAGCAGCTGGTTCTAATGTTATGACTGATCAGTGTATATTAGACGTATAAGTATTATTTATTTCACTATACATTTATTCGAATGCCACATCTGTAAGCTGACCTAAAAATCACAGCACATGTTGACAAATCAAAATGAACAATGAAATTACCTTGGAATCTATTCAACTCGTTCTAATGTTTAGGACTTGAATTATAATTGCTGCTGTTCTAACAAAAACTGCATGTAGTACATATTCCCTGAAGATTAAACCTCCCAAAAATAGTTTATGCCCAGGTCTCAGCAAATGTTACATTTAAATACAGGTCATAATTTGTGACTTCCAAAGTCTGACCATGAAAAAACAAAGAACACCCACTCCTCAACCCCAGGTATTTGACCACATACATAGTGTTCCCAATTTATAGCCTGAAAGCAAAGGTAAACTTTCCACATCCAAGAAAAAACACTGAATTAAGTCAAGCGGCAGTGTTGGCCCAGTGGTAGGGTGCTGGATTTCTGCTCCCAAGGTCAGGGGTTCAGGCCCCACAATCAACAGGTTGTTACTGCTGTCTCCCCAGTGCAGCTAACCGGCCATGTCTCTCACTGTCTGTGGTGAGAGGCATGTAAAAGAACCAATGCTGATTTTCATCAAGCATTGCTGTCAGCGTGTTTCTGCCCTGCGATGGCCTGGCGAGCTGTCCAGGGCGTACTATGCCCTCATTTTTTAATTTTCTCAGATTTTTCTGATCCAAAATATGATGTCATAGACTGGAAGATTTTGTTTACTCTATTAAACTTTTTAAATAACTATGTTACAAAGCATTCAAATAAATATCACTTTAGGACATATCAGTTATGTTCATTGGTGAGCATGGCTTATTTGACTAGAAATGCATTCTTGTCACAGAACACTAGGTGTATCTTCCGTGTGATCAACCACCCACTTCTCTAAAACTGCACTGAAAATTGCATTCTAAAGCCTCGTTCACGCAGGACGCAACAAGCGGCAAGTGACCATGCAAAGTCAATGATCACGCATGATAGAGAGACAAGAGAGAAAAAGAAGCAAAATTTTGTTGCGCAAAACAAAGTGTGTGTGTGGGGGGGGGGGGGGTGTTGCAGAGTTCAACTGAGCAGAACTTTCACATGACACAAGTCGAATCATTACCAATCAGAACTAAAGATACTGTTGATTGACAGATGTTTCCCATACACAGAGTTTGCCATAATATTTCCATATGAAAACCATGAACACAAGTCACGCACACCAACATTGAAGAGGAGCTTATTATAACTATGTGTAAATTTGCTGTGGTTTATGACTGCACAAAGAAATATTATAAAGATAATAACCTGATACATGGTGCGTGGGACCACGTTTCTGAAACGGTCGGCATTTCCTGTAAGTTTATATTTATTTATAAGTTTATTTAGAGCTACACAAAATGTACATTATGTGGGTTGGGTAGTAACTCATGTACACTCATCTTCTCCTACTAAATTGTGTTAACAGCTAAATTTTAATAAAAATAAATTAATAGATAAAAACAGAGAAGTTCAGAATAAAGTATGGCTAAAGTATACCCTGTCTAAATGGAGCTCCTTCCTATGATTCTCTCCATGATGATACCACGCTTGTGTCATTGGGTGAACCCAGCAGTAGCGCTGACATTGTGGTACTTTTTCTCAAATAGAGAGCGAAGATGGTGAGGAGTGCAAACTGTTCCCGGTTCATGATGCACAAAAGTCTCGGTTATATACCCGCTGTGTGATAATAATAATAGTCTGTATATAATAATAGTCTATATATGATAATAATATGATTTAAAATAAACTAAAACAATATAAGATAATGATAATAAAAGTTCTGACAGACCTGCTGTAGAAAAGCATGGTGCTGCTCACAGTTTCACTCGGAAAGATTTTGAAGCGTGAAACATGCAAGGGAGTTACCTAGGCAACAAGAGCTGAGAGGTAAAGCAATCTGCCTCTCTCGCCAGGCGATGTCGCATGTCACTCAGCAGCAAGCATGTCGCTTGTTGCTTCCTTTGTGAACGTGGCTTAAGAACACAGATGCAAACAAATTCAAGGTTTATGAACACATCGTAAATCCGATGTGAAATTTTCTATAAAATTTTTTGAAGAGCAAATTTACAAAAAAATTTACAAAACAGTATTGATGAATGAGGCCCAATGTCTCCTTTACACACATATGCCACAGTGGTATAATCCACAAAACCTAAAAAATGAGATACGGTCATATTTTGACAGATGTGGATAAGGTCTATGCATGCCAGAATGGTCCTTTCATCTTTCTTATGACCTTGACTCATATTGTGAGCATTGCCCCTGATATTTTTACAAACAAACAAACAAACCAACACTAAGAAAATATGGCTCCTTGGTGGGGTACTAAGGTCATGCAACTCAGCGTACACTTTGTTCAACTCCACAAGAATAAAACAGTTCTGATAATCCTCTTAACCTTTTCAGACACTCCAAGGACCGCTAAAATCCTACTGTTCCTTTCAAGGCACACATGCATACATATGCAGGTACAGTCTACTGCACACACTGTTCTTTTTGGCTAAGAAAATCCTTTTCTGAATGCACTGCCAACATATTTCTAACAAAGGCCTTTGGTAGTTATAGCATGTGTCAATGTGTATTCTCGGCTTTCTATAACTTGTGCCCTTTTAGGCAATATCCATTGCTTTCATTTAAACTGTCTATATCTGGCAAACAAACACAGACACCCACACCACATGGACATGCAGGTTTGATGGCACTTAGAAGTACTGTAAAAAGATCAACAAAGAGATGATGAATAAGCAAACTTTTCTCAAAAATTACTTCCCCTCCCCTCCCATTACACACAGGCCTTGATGCCTTAAGCCCACCTTCAAAAATTCAGTTTGACACACAAGTAATGGCAGAACAGAATGGCTGACTCCTCTTACCCGAGTCAAAATGCCACTCATGGTCTTGCGCTGTTGTCAATGAGAGAACGAGGGCACCAAGGAGGAGACGCAACATCGGCTGCAGCCGTGTTGACATGGCAACAGCAACACACCCGGTTACCTTTCTGTAGTGACTGCCCTAGACATGCCTGAGAGAGAGATGAGGGGAGAAAAAGAAACTGTAGTTAATAACAATCCTTGACATCTAATCAAAATATGACCACCTGCAAACTGCTCGTCATAGTGACATTAGAAGACTTTTAGCCATGTCACCTGTTACAGGGCATTACACAATGTACACACTTGCAATATGAATGCAAATTCACTGCATTAAATCGTTAACAACATGAACCAATCATGTAATTTGGAACTCAACCCAAAATATTAGCACAAATGTGCTGTACTCGGTTCAAACAGCCAACAATGCACAAACAACCGCCCCTAATGAGTTCAGATAATGTAAGAATTAGAACATGGAAAAGTATTCTGTTACATGGTGAGGTGGTGTGATGAGCCCTGAGGTAAAGTGTTACCACACCAAACTGGATTACTTTTTTGTATGAGGCTGAATCCCCCGAGGCGACTGGTCAGGAAGGGTGTGTTATTATATAGCCACAAGAGTTAGACATTAGTTCCAACGGTAACCTGAAAGGTAGGATAATGAAAGAGGCCACAGAGGTCCAGACGATGCCACCAGCAGGACCATTTGATAATATTTATCAAAAATGTAAAGCCAATAAATATATATCGGCCAGTGCTCAGCTGCATAAACAACAAGGACAAAAACTGCAGAAAACATTACTTTTTGTTCCTAAACCAACTGACAACAGGAAAGCCGAGTTGGCAAACCGTGAGCTGTATAAGCCACTTTTCTGCCATCTCTGGCAGCATTCTCGTCCTCAGAGTCACTAGAATGTGACGTCTCACTGTCTCCACAAGACTCCTCCCTTTCTGTTTAAAATAGGTAACCATTTATACTCATTTCCCCCAAATTGCTTTTTGAATGTGTTTGTTTATCACCTAAAATGTTGCTTGCTGAATAGATCTGCTTGTTGTTCAGCCCACGCTAGTAATCCATGGGGAAAAAATTACCCGTTTTGTGCTTTTTATTTCAAATTTCAAATTTCAAATTCAAATTTATTTGTCACATACAAATTATACACAGTACAATATGTAGTGAAATGCTT
>JAOUQZ010000044.1:29170371-29195758 GCA_028564935.1 Neosilurus hyrtlii
ATATATATATATATATATATATATATATATATAAATATATGGAATGCAAATGTAATATAGAATGTGATTATTTTATTTTATTGCAGTGCGACTTTATGGTCATTTATGTTAAAATAAGCTCTGTATCACTTACATACACACAAATTACATACTGTGTTACATACACACAAATTATGCTGTAAGAATGACCAACACAATTACTCTATATCCATATATAAAAATTATTTAACAATAAAAAAAATATCTTGTGTCATCTCAGGAAGGGAAGACTTTGCACCTTTCAGTTTCTCTGTAACTTAGCAAGCTGAGCTTCTGTGTCTTATTGACATCAGAAACATCAGAGAAGAAAAAGGGGAAGCTGGTGAGCAAATAACTGTTTGTATCTGTAATAACGTAATAGATAACAGGAACGAACACGTCTCACAGATATTCCAAACCAGTAAATATGCTTATAAAAACTCATAAATCATAAAACTGTGACCTTGATTCAGTTTGCAATGCAAATATATTCATGAACAGTAGAGATTCTGAGGCACTTGCACATGTACTGAATGTTAAATTCCCAATTACTAAACTAAGTATAAGGAAATGAATGAATAAGACTTAATCTAATATAATAAGAAGTGATGCATCAATATCTACATGAATGTTTCTCAATAACAAATCCTTGCTTTCGAGTGTTGATCTAACAGCATTCTCATTTACTTGTACTCAGGTGTGATCAAAAGGTTCGGGTACTGTTCCTATCGAGGTCTTGTGCATGGAGCAGGAGAAAACAGTAACTCTCATGAGTCAGTATGTTAATGACATCACACTACTACAACATCTGGACTTGTGTTACATTTGTTTTTGTGACAACATGCATGTGAGCATTTGTGACTGGCAGTGGAAATACTTCAGCAAGCTTGTTGCAATGAAGCAGTGACCCGATTGAGGTATTCCAAGTGCCATCTGTGCCTCCAAAGGGTCAGGACGATGATGCACTGCCCTTTTGACACATAGAATCCACTTAAAAAACATTGCCCAGCTTTGGTGTTGACTTATTGAAGCATTTAAGTATCTCTGTTGCAAGTTTCCCGAGTTTAACACAGAATTTTATGTTTGCAAACTGGTCCGTAGTACAATCACAAATGCATATCCAGTGTTTCAGCTAGGTTGTTTGCCTTTCATGTGAGCACCATGCCTTTTTTCTATTCGCCATTATTGTTGATTTATGAAATGTAAACAATAATTACAAATATTAATTCATTTACACAACAAAGTTGCATTACCAACACCCCCCACTACCTTGGGGTGCCCTCTGCTGCCCTATCGCACCATGCCTTCAAAGAATCCTAGATGGAACACTGCATATCTGTAGTTTGTCACACAAAGATGTGTAGCACAGGTCTCGATGTTGACAGTGTGATGTCAAGCAGCATTCTTGCTCATGAGATTTACAGCTCATTCCTGCTTCACACACATTACTTATTGGTTTTCAATAATACCATTAAGCCATATAATAAACACTAGCTGTCTTATTACATATAATATTAAAGATTTGGTTGACGAAATTACAATCAACCTTCTGTGTGCTTCTGTGTGTTCACGTGTGTGTGTGTGTGTGTGTGTGTGTGTGTGTGTGTGTGTGTGTGTGTGTGTGTGTGTGCAGCTATGTGTATTGCTGCTTGATTCTATCTGCAGGAACAGGTGATGGATTCTCGTTACATTCGAACTAGAATCCGTCAGGCTTTCATTTAAACCCCCCTTTTAATTCGGCTGAACACCACACCCTGCCTCCCATCAGCCTAAGACAGTGCATTCATCCTTCTGTAGCATAAACACAATTCATTTAAATGTTATGCTGTAATTACAAAGCATTCCATCTGCTCTCCTCTCTATGTCTGGTAGCATCGAAAACAGCACAGTTTCCTTCATAGTAGTTCTGAGCATAAGGGTGCTCTTCTGTTTTCCCTAAAGCAGTCGAATCAAGAAAAACAAAGTTGACGCGTGGAGTGTTTTAGAGAGAGAGAGAGAGAGAGAGAAAGAGAGAGAGAGAGAGAGAGAGGATGGGGGATGACAGTTGTCGTTGTAGAGAGTAAAGAGTTTGTTGTGGAGTCTCTAAAGAAGACAGCTGACGCACAGCTGTGCAGATACCAGGGCAAACAGAGTGAGAGAAAGAAACGAAAAGGAGGTGTGGAAAAGAAGCTCTGATCACTGTTATGGGATACACTGAAACGGGAAGCATGTATAGAGTCTACATAACGGAGTTGAGGGTGTGTGTGTGTGTGTGTGTGTGTGTGTGTGTGTGTGTGTGTGTGTGGTGCACGCCTGCATGTGTGTAAGCAAGTGCAGCTGTCTTGTGCCAAAGACAGGCGGTGGCCAACACACACAGGATGCAAGTGTCTCCAAATCTCGATGAACAGAGAGAGAATATGAGAATATGTGGAGAGCGGGTGGCTCATGATTAAGTGCTGAAATGCAAGCTGTGCATTTATTACCTTTGGCACCATGAATCTGCACACATCCGTTAACAATATGGTCAGTCAGCTATTGAGTAACCCTAGCAACCTGTTTCCATTCTCAATGGGTCAAATCCACAAGACACAGAAGAGGAATAAACTCTATATTCATTGATTAGGCTCTCTTCTTTCCCATTGGACAATTCAGCAAAGACAAACTGAGAGAGAATGAGAGACAAGAGAGAGAGAGAAAGAGACAGAGACAGAAAGAGAGAGAGGGGGAAAGAGACAGAAAGGGAAAGAGACAGAAAGAGAGAGAGAGAGAAAGAGAGAGAGATAGAGACAGACTGAGAGAGAGACAGAGAGAGAGATAGCGGCACAAACTGAGACAAATACAGAGAGAGAGAGAGAGTGAGGCAAAGACAGAGAGAGAAAGAGAAAGAGAGAGAGAGAGAGAGAGAGAGACTTAGAGAATGGAAACAGAACAAAAGATTTAAAACTTTGCAAGAATCGTGACGAGTCGTCGGTGAGACTGCAGATGAACAAGGCTCTAAAGTAAAGTGATGACACTCAGTCGCAATGAGTCAAAAATATTTTATGGCCAGAGACACACAGCATTAATACTTTGATGCAATAAGTTCACATGCTTGGATGGCAAGTCTGCCAAACAGCCTCCACCTATGCAGCTTTTCAGTGCCAAGAGGCCTGTTGAGGAAAGAGTTTTAGGAATGATCTGGGATTTGGAACAGCTGCAAGACTACGCTCAGTTCGAACACAATACACCCATCACATCACCGTTCTGTACAGTCATTTTTGGGGAATTTCACACACTGTTTTTATTTAGCCAATAAACATTCATTAGGGCAAAAAGCTGGAAAAATGCCCCATAAAACCATGTTTGTCCAGGAGTTGAGTACACATTAGGGCTTTCCCTAACTAAACATAGACGTGGTCAACCAAAAAGTTAGACTAATGATCCCTCCACAAAAAAGGTCTTGTACCGCAGAACAACATAGTACAGAAAAACAATGTGCACTAACTACGTGTTTAGGTTTTTTTGTTTGTTTTAACACCACACTGTAAGAAACAGAGGTACAGCAGAGGTCCGTTCTGTCTTCCAAGGTACAACTCACACTAATATATCCACAAGGGCTAATTACTGGACCTCAAGGTCCTTTATAAGCTCCACAAAAGTATTATATTTCTCCAAGCAGTAAAGTATATATAAGGGCTACAAATTATTTCATTAGAGGGTACTGCCCCAAAGACAAGGCATAACAACAGTAAGATACAATAGAATACTTTATTTTTGAGAGTACATGTTTTCACATACTGAAACTCACTGTAAGGGAAACTGACTGTGGTCACAATTAGAACATTAATAATGCAGTGTGAACAACATTTATCTTTCAAAGGCAAGGTGGACATCGCTTAATAACCGAGGTCTTCAGACCTGTTCCTCGCAGCAGAACAATAAAGCTGAGTTTGGTGGAAAGTTTAATTCTTAAAAAGTAAAATAAAAATACATTTCTTTTCATGAAATACATCTAGAACTAATGGAAGAGTCAGTCGGCTAGTGATAGCCATTAGCTTAACATAAGCCACAGTAACTTCCATTTCTGTCATGACATTGATATTTATGGTATTTATGCAGTGATATCCTAGTAGTAGATTAGCCAATCAAACTTGTGATTTCTCATATCCAGTGTGTATGAATAGTCTAATGACTTGATGCCTTGCCAGCTATATTTGCCAGCTATATTGAATTTGTTTCGAGCTCATGGTAAGACTGTTAAGTATCCTGAGCAGACTAGTCAGAAGGTGTTTATTATTTTGGATAACCAACTGACTCAAGCAGCAGTTCTGGCTGTTACATGAACGATGCATTAACATTATGCACTCCTTCTAACAGACTATTGTTACTGTAGTAAGAGCTCATATACTGGAACATGTATGGGAGATGTTTCCTATAATCTAAAACAAATAATTAAGGGATTTTAAAAAAGCATCTTTAACAAAGATAATCATGTCATTGTTCATGATGAGTTTGGTTTGAAGCATTTAACATGAATGAAAGGAGTCATGCGTGTCTGCACTTTAACAGTCAGAGGAGTTTATGTTTGCTGGTTTCTCTGAAAAATAAACTGTGTTGATTTTTTTAAAGGGGGGGGGGGGTGCTGGTGAGGGAATGACTCTTGATTATGTCTGAGGGAACCTTGTCATTCTAGGATGTTCGAGAGAACCAGAGAACTTGTCTCTTGGATGTTCCACAGCATTAAATCATAAATATTAATTGTAATCATTTAATTGTTAACTATTAAGTGTGAACAAAATATTAAAAACATTATATCACAGTGATTCTGGGAAAGTATTATGGTATTAATGAAGTATAAATAACACTACCAGGATGTTACAAGTACGTTATCATGATTATAATAGTACTAGTGTTTATTATATGGCTAAACATCATTATTAAAGACCAGTGAGTAATGTGTGCAGCAGGAATGAGCTGTAAATCTCATGAGCTAGGATGCTGCATGACATCAAACATGGCATCCAAAAACAAAAATTCACTTTAACTATCTGCATTTGTTAAGCTACAGTTTCATTGATAATGAATGTAATCCCACTTCCATTAAGGCCTCCCTGATACAGCTGCTTCATATTTATTAAAGGGTGTGTTAAAGATTTATCTATTTAAGTGACGACATAATGGTGCTCAAACACAAATCCCAGTGAACCCTGATATAATGATGATACAGCTGGGTGAAGTAAAAGGGAAAAAACAGATAAGAAGTAGATTTAGATTAGGAGCAATATTTTTTTATATATAGCACTTAAGTCCAAACATATTGACCCTGGTTTCAAAGTAACAATCGCTGCATGTGTACTAGAAATAAACATGCAAACGCACTACGGTTTAGCATATGAACAGAATTCAACTGACAGCTCCTGCCTTCACAGTCACAGGACACTTCGCTCAGCAAAGAATCAAAGAGGCACACTTGACTCGGTCCTCTGTTATTGTGGAATAAACCCCAGACGTTAGAAGTATTTGGGGCATCAGGCCTATTGTTCATCAGGTGGCACACTTTTATCTTTTTTGAATAGACATCTGTGTGTGCCAACTAACCAGCTTGAATTCATTTTGAGAGCATGTGGGATTTGGCTCTAAACAAACATCCCCTCAAAGGTAGTGAAACTCCTACTCATGCCAAAACCAATTACTACCAATAATGTATGCTATGAGGTATATTACCATGTTTATACAATATTTAAAGATCAGTAAGTAATAGAATCCACCCTTTTCTCTCTGAGGATGTCTTCTTTATCTATCATGAAAGTATTCCATATTGCTTGTGGCAGAAAACACAGAGGAACAAGAGTTTTTTTGTTAGGGCCAATTTTGTTGATTTTTAAAGTAGACTCAATATGGGTAAATTAAATATAATTTTTCATCACTGCCATTTGTTTGTGCTAGGTTTGTGCTGGTTTGTGCTGTAAAAATTTTAGTTTGTGCTATTAAGGTGTTCAAGTAATTATAAAATGCATTTTCGCGTCCAAAACATACCGAAATGGTCTCAATCTTTTGTGCTACGTTTGTGCTGTTGAAAGAAATGATTAAGCTGTTATGATTTTAAAGTTATTTTCATTTTATTTCTTACAGTGACCCTCAGCCCCCCCACCGTGTCCAAATCTCACCAAAATGGTCTCAATCATTTGTGCTACATTTGTGCTGATAGAAATTATTATGCTGGTATTTTACAAGTAGCCAATGACAATTTTCTTCTACATGTGTGGTCACCACCCTCCATCCCCTCCTTCATGTCCACATCTTATTCATGAAAATTGTGCCTTTTTGTGCTTGCTGCTTCGTGCCATTTAATAGTTTAACTGTGCTTTATTATAATGAATCTTTTGATGGGCCCCGTTTGGTTAGGAGTACATCTAGGCATCCGCGCATGTCAGTAACCAACATGCAACTCCTAACTTTTTCTGCTGTGGACCGCAGTTGGTGTCAGTAGCCTGACGCCTGTTATTGGATATTTTCCCATGATGAGCAGACACGTTGCTAATCGCTAGCAGCTTTCTTGTTTATGACATGTATTGCTTTTTACGTAAAACTAATGCATTTCTGATAAATCCCTAAACCGATTTGGTAGACACTAAATCAGTCATTGTCAATGTACTGTATATGTTTATAGTAATGCCAAATAAAGTGTGAGAGCCAATTTAAGACACTGCTGTACATTTCTGATCAAGGCTTGCATTTCATCAAATAAATGTGTCTTACCTCTTTCACATGCATGTAGTTGTAAAGCACAAATGGTTTCCTCTATTTTTCAAGAAAGTCACCAAAGAGGCCAGCACAGACTGCTTTAATAGCTTTTCCTCATGTATATGTGTATGAATCACCTAATATTTGTCTCCACAGAAACACGGATTTCTGTCAGACCATTTTGTATAACTTAAGTTATATGAATAATACATAAACACATATATTGTGTTGTTCATACTTCATTCACCCATGTACAATATTAAACACAGGATCTTTATTTTTTAACTTGTTTGAAAGTGAAATCCACAAAAATAATGGGTTGGCAGGGGTATTTCAAACGATTGAGACCATTTTGGTGAGATTTGGACACAGTAGCGGAGGCTGACGGTCACAGTCAAAAATAAAACGGAAAAAAAAAGATTTAGCTGTTATGATTTTAAGTACTTCAAAATCAAAACAGCAAAAAAAAATTTTAACAGCACAAATGTAGAACAAACGATTGAGACCATTTCAGTGTGATCGAATATACATTAGGAAGCTAAGCATACCAGCCTTAAGGGTATAGAGCAGTAATAACTTCATTTCTTCTTTATCTTCTTGATCACATTCAATAGCACCTGGCTTATAAAAATTGGAATGGTGAACCTCTGGAGGCATAATAATAACATATTACAATACATATCCAATCCGCCGATCATGTGACAGCAGTGCAATACACACATCATTCACATCAACCATCAAAACTGAGGAAAAATTGATCTCAGCTAGTGGTCAACTGATTAATCAAGCTTGTCCTTTTGAAAGAATCAGCATCAGCTGATGTATGTGTTCACAAAACACTGCTCAGTTTCGGTAAGTCTATGCCCAGTTTATCTTTAGGTGTTCCTATTACAGAGACCAGTGAGTGTACATATACCTGGTTCTCATAACCAAGCTTGGAAGGCACACATAATAGGGATCCCTTATAAGGGAACAGTTCTGGCAAATTGGCATAGTACAGGGAAAATGTCTGAGATGCTGTTTGTTCTATTGCCGCAAATGACTAATAGGCCTGGCTAATTTCCAAAAGCTGCTGATGAAAATGAATCATTAATGTTACTGGCTGAATCTGTATTTGATGGGTGTTTTAGTAACAATAGCGAACATCCATTACTCTAATCACGGCAGAATCTACCCACCCAAATGTTTGAGGCATTCATCAGGCTCATGTGCAGCACACGGGCTAAATTTCAGCCTTCATCTTCAGCTATTGCAGTCATTCAAACTAAAGTGTCTTTGCATGCTACAGGACTGTAGTGCTGAGGTTGTATAGCTGTACACCTGTATCACCTTCACAAATTACAGTGTACACAGAAAAACTATTGAAGAGGCAGCATTAAAGTTTTAAACAGCCATGTAATATTTATTTATCTGGTGAACCATTTTATCCTACTCAGATCACGGGGAGGCAGGAGCTCATCTCGTCCGACTCTGGGCGAAGAAGGGATTCACCCTGAACAGCTCACGGATCCATCGCAGGACCAACACAGATTGAACTCTTATCTGTTTTTGAACTTTACATGAATTATGTTCACCCTTACACTCTACACATGATCTCAGGCTAAGGTATTTGACAGTTTTAAGAGATGAATATGAAACTAAAGGAGGGAAAAAAATCAGCTAAACATTTTGTCTCTAATTAAACAGTGCAAAAATCTAAACAGTAAAAAATATCAACACACTTAAAAAAAAAGATTATTACAATTAACCACAATATTGATATTATATTGTAAAACTGCCCAGGAGTTTCGATGCATGTATGTGAATGTTGTGGTAAATTGTCCAAAAGAAAATGTCCTGACCATGAAGGAAACCCCAAAAATGAATAAATCTAAAACTACAAACAACTATAGCGGTTATAAGCCTTTGGGTGGGAAGGCTTCAGTGACTTTCATCTTTGCCTGTGAACCTCCAAAACCGAATCATTCATCCTTGAATCAGAGTGAATTTCCCTGAAAGCATTCTTCAGATATCATGTTCACAAGAATGGCCAGGACGGACGGACGCACAACACGAAAACATAATGCATTAGACCTTTGCTATCAATGGCGTGGAAACAGACAACAAACAACAAACAAGTGGAGTGTGTGGTGGGGGTTAAATCGGTTATTTTTGGTTAATGAGTTTAGTGTACAGGTGAAATTGTTAATTTTGTCTGGAAAAATGTTTATTATTACAAATAGCTCTGCATTATATTGGTCTACATGACAAATACACCTTATAATCTGAGAAATGAGAGTGTGTGTGTGTGTGTGTGTGTGTGTGTTTCCATTTCTCTGAACACTGAGACACCTCGCTCACCTTTTAACCCAAGCACTCTGACCCGCCCCAGAGATTCAGTTCCAACGTGCATGAGTTTTTACACTCAGTGGTCTTTTTTATGTAAGAAAACGTGATTTTGAAGCCAAGAAATGACTTCAGTGTGTGTCAATTTACAGGAGTGACTCAAGTATCCGGCTGAGCTGACCATCAATGAAGATTATGTGTGAGTAGCAGGAAGACTATGAGTTACTCATGGTTGGAACAGAAAAGCAGAGTGAGGGCATGGAAGACAGGGATAATACAAGGAAGCCTGACTCATTTTCAAAATGCATGAGAGGAAAAAAGAAAAATATATACGATATAGTGAAATTGCAAAAGAAAACATTCAGCACTGACCGAAGTATGTTGAACAGGATGAGAGGCACTCTGTTGCAACACGATTTATCACAGACACACAGAAAAGAGACAGTGCAAGGGCAATTCATATTCAATCCAGGTATGTTCGTATATCATACTGATATATAACAACACATTTTATACTTATCATGAGGCTTGGTGATCAGATACACATTGCAGTGAATAAAGATGGGAAAAAGGAAAACCCAGAACAGAAGGAAGTTACACAAAAAAATATTTTTATTATACTTCAAGTATTAATCAGCTATTTTACAAATATGTGGTACGAGTTACAAAAAACTGACCGGGTTCAGATGTGGGTGTGTAGGAACCACTTCTTTCTTTAGAATTGTAAAAATCAAAGTATGTTTATGAAAGAGAAAACAATGTGAGGAACACTCCTGCATTTGGACCGAAACTAACCATCGGCATTCACCGTGGGGAGAAAGAACACAGTATTGATGAGAAGCGAGCGGGTCTGCACTTGTCCAGGTCTTCAGTGTTGGTAATGAGTTTCTGACAGCGCCTGCTTTCTGACAGTTCCCACAGCACACCTGTGCTGCCTGAAACGGAAAGCTAAATTTATTACTTTTCCCACACACCAGTGTTGCAACTGACAACACACAATTCTGCATTCCTCACTTGCAAATCCTGACATGGTATAAACACACACACACACACACACACACACACACACACACACACACACACACACACACAATTGGGTGTCACAGTTATTGTATTTAAGGTATAGGGTGAATGGTCTCTGTTTCCTGCTCAGACATACAACTCTGGGTCACACACAGTGTTTCTCTTTGAGGAGTTTAACGATATTGCACTGTATCGTATATTTTGAGATGAGCCCCTTAATTCAGTGTGTCTGAATGTCAAACCCTATACATAAAGTGTAGGCAATATTTTATTATATGTATTATGTTGTACAGGCGTAATGGGTAAAACGTCCACCTCACAGCAAGAAGGTCCTGGGTTCGAGTCATGGGTTTTGTGAGGGTGTTTCTCTGGGACGTTTGCATGTTCTCCCATGCTTGCGTGGATTTCCTTTGGATTCTCTGGTTTCTTACCACAGGCCAAATAAATGCACATTAGGCTAATGAATGAATGATCCATCTAAGCATGCTTTTTCTCCCAATTTATTATTCTTAATCATATCATGCTTATGAAATGGCTTAAGAAAAATCAATGGCTTTGGTGAACAGCAAAGGAGGAGCTGGAAACACCCACCAAGTGTGTTCGGGAACACTTTCAGCTTCCAGGTAAGCTAGAGAAACACTGCTGAAACTTTACACCACCAGTAAACAGCACAAACATGTTGGTCAGTGAAACCAAATGAAAAAACACGGGTGTAGTGTCCAACAACAATTAGGAGCTTTTGCAGCTGCACATATGAGACCCTGTAATGGAGAACACAGGGTTCAAAAAAACCTATTCGGGCTACAGAGAGCTGTGTGACATTCGCAACACAACAGCAGAATGGAAAATTATAAAGCCCAGTGCTTTAGACACACCCTCTAAGTCGCACTAGTGAAAGTTTGGCCAGAGAGTTAATGTGTAATTAGCCATGTCTAGCTTTGTTACGCGCCACCGCTCAGCTTGTGTTTTGTTATATGGTGATAAGAGTCTGAGTGGATCACACAAACATGTCTCGTTTTAATTCTTGTTATAATGCTGATGGCTTTCATTACAAGTAAAAATGGAAAACTTAAATGCAGTTTGGCAACGGTGTGTCCCTATCAAAAATATATTGTATAAAGAATCCCTGTAGCACATTTAAAATGAATTTGAATCTTGTGTATCTACTTATTGTATATTAGGTTTATATACAGGCTCATTGTGTTTATCTACAGGGACAGAGACTGAGAATACTGTAAGAACAAAATGTTTTATGTCGACAGCCTATAAGCACCTTATGATTAAACATCACAGAAGTGTAATTATGTCACCTATATGGCATAGGGAAACCTGGCTTTTGAGAGAGGATGAAGTATGTGGCATGATTGTGTGATTTTCACAGACTTGTGATTACAAGAACACAGGATTCAAAAAAAGGAATCTCTCTCTCTCTCTCTCTCTCTCTCTCTCTCTCTCTCTCGCTCCTAAAGCATATACTGAAACTGAAGATAGATGACAGAAGTTTACTGCCTCGGGCTCTAACTGATCATGGAGACATGATCATGATTGTATTTGAGCCTAAAGGAAAAGCAAGACAAGTGTTTCGTGAGAGTAAGAAAGGGAGAGTGAGTTTTAACAAAAAAAAAGGGAATGGTAAACATAACTGTCTCGCTAAGATGTTCAAGATCAGCAAGTTAAGCCATGAGTAACCTTTGTATCAGAATTCTTTAATGCACATATCCAAGTCCACAAGTCTGTTACAAAATAAAAGGGAAACTTGTATATCCTTGTAAAACCTTATATGGACTTTTAGCTCTGTAGAGTTTTAAACCATAAAATCTCTGTAAGGAATTGAGCAATCATCTTTACAAATATCTGTAGATGCTGTGGTAGATTTCCATCAAATTTCTCAAATGTAATCTGAACTTGTTGTGTGTACAGCCAAAACACCTCAAGATATTGTGTAGTAGAGAGAAGGGCAAAGAAAATGCTTTACGTTAACACCCCATTCTCACCGACGCAACTTTCACGCGGATAGCTGAAGTACCTCGAGGAGGAACACCCCGCGGTGTAGATACGGAAAATGGAAAGATTTCTCACGTTCAAGCACGTCAGGTTGTGTCACTGATAAAAGGGCATTGGGATGGGAATCATCAAGGACCAACAGATATGATATTCTCACGATATCTAGGTGAAAGTTTGTTTTTTACTGAGATCCTATAAGTATCACTATTTTATAAATACACTGATTACAATTTTAAAACTGTGACCCATGTAAAAGAAAGACTTTTAATTGTTTTGGGTTTTTTTTTTTTTTTTTCATAAATATATTAATCCTGCAAGGGGAATTATAACCTCCTATTGCCTCGATTTATCATTTATACTTTATATTTTTATATTAATATTTGACTTTTATCTATTGGTGTCCTTCAAGTAGTTATTGATATTTCTTTTCTTCTTGATGTTGATACTTTTATTCTTCTTCAAATATAGGACAGTCGTAACAAGCATTTCACTACATATTGTACTGTGTATGATTTTGTATGTGACAAATAATATAAATTTGAATTTGAATTAACCCATCCAAAGTGAGCACACACACACAAACAGTGTGCACACACTCGGAGCAGTGGGCTGCCACACACAGTGGGGCACCCGAGAGCAGTTGAGGGTTAGGTGCCTTGCTCAAGGGCACCTCATCCATTAATTATTAAATGCTGTACTGCCTGCCAATAGGTGAATGGTTTAGAGTGTGCCACCTGTAAGACTGGAGAGGAACAGCAATGTTTCAACCATAAAAATTAAAAAATAATTTTTTAAAAATCTATTTTGGAGCCTGTGTGGCGATAGCCAGCACAGGGGCATAATGGGTAGAACGTCCACCTCACAGCAAGAAGGTCCTGGGTTTGAGTCCCAAGTGTAATCACTGCTGTAGAAAAGAATCATAATACATAACTGAATCAATTTTTTCTTTATCTCTACTCTGAAATATTTACCTCATCCTATGTCCTCAACAGAAAAGGAAGACATGCGTTCCAGCACAGCAGGATGTCGGAAACAGAGATTAAAAACAGCTACTTAATGATCTTTATTCCTCCTTCTTTATTTCCAGAAAGAAAAAAGCATGGATGGCTCTGATGGTTAGTATTGGTTCGTGTTTGTGTTAACGTCCCCCTAGATGAACTCAACATTCATCAATGCCAGAAGCAAATTTCTTTCTTTTTCTCGTAACTTTGTGTCCCTCTTGTTTCAAGATAATTGGCTTTTTCACCAGGTAAATATTTACATTCAGACCCAGGGCTTCAGGCTCATGAGTGTCTGATTGCATGAGAACTCAATCTCTCTATATCTTGTATTCATTAAAAACAAGGTTTGTTAATATTTGCTGGTATTTCACCGAGTTCATTAGGAGGCAAAAAAACAGGCAGAAACATGCATATGAAACAAGCTGACGGGGAAATCAATGGGGTGTGTTGGAAGAAGAAAAAAAAAAAACAGCCTCAGGGGCCAACTTCAGTCCTTGTGGGTACATTCACCTGATAAACATGCAGTACATCAAAGGTTTTTAAGATTTAGCTCGGCTAAAACTGGCACACAAACATGCACTTATTTCATCACGTCTCTGCAGATGCAAGGTCTGAAATGTCTGTTATTGCATCGCAAAATGCAATGCAGAATAAGCCCCTTTGCAATCTATTCTCACCTTTGTAACTTCTGCAGATTTGTTTAGACTATTAATCTAATACTAATTTATAAACTATTAGACAGTTACAAAAATAGTGTGGTGGGTTTCAAACCTGATCCTGAGTGTTAAAATAATCTTTTATGCACCAGCACGTCTCCTAACCATCTGAGCTACCAGTCCACCGAGGAAACACTGAATAATCTATTCATATATATATAATCTTATACACTCTCTCCAAAAGCACTTGCATTTCGATTAAATATTCTTGTTTATTCAGTGTTTTTTCTTCTTGAGGAGAAATAAGTTTTCGAATTCCACTGAAAAGACAGTAAGGTATATTATGGCTGTTTCTTTCCGGAAATAAATGCAAACATTTTCGAAGCTCCACTTTTGGGCAGTGCCTAAATATTGATAGTATTCTGAGCAGGATAAATTTACCAACCCAACAATCCTTTTGTTCTGATCTCGTTGTACATTTACATTAAACAGAGAGGCTGGAATAGGAACGCAAAATAGTTTTTCTCTCTAAACATTGAATATTAAATGTGAAATAATGCATGTTATCACCTACCTGTGATCCACAATCCAACCCAAACTAAGTGTGCTTTTTGGAAAGAGAATATGTTAAACCTTTTAGAATAATTTTAAATATAACATCAAAATCTGGAGAGGGTTTTTTATGCTTTTTATTCTGAAAACCCTCAAAATAAGTTATAAGAAACCTGTGCTCAACCTCAGCATTTGCTTTACAAAATATTATGAGCATTTCTGACCCTGAAATGTACAATTACCGACTGCAGCACATGCTACCGAGCACAACGAGTCAATCCCCTTCTACCCTGTCCATCAATGTAATAAGACCACAATGGAGTAGATATTATGTGACTTCTGGATCATTTACATTAATTTTTTGATTCTGGTGCAGGTGCTATTGGATTCTAAAGCCCTAAGAGAAAACACTTAATCGTGTTTTCACAGTTTTCGGACAATCCCACAGTAGGCAATCTGCACCACGCCCAAAAACGTCTGACCCACAAAATGCAGTTCATTTAATCAATGTGTTCACAGCAAACTGTCCTCAAGAGTGGTTCACTTGGAAATTAACCCCATCTGTTTACATCTGTTTCTATTAAATCGTGCTGTTTCATAAACTGCTTTTTTTCATGTAGATTAAAAAACAGAAATAACTGTGTACCCAAGGGGGGTGCCATTGTAATGCGGAAAATAAAGAAAAGTCACGTGATCATTTCATGTCTCCACCAGCAACACTGAACTTAAGTTATTTTATAGTTTGTATACCGTAAAGTTATATAACGTATAACATTATCTTAAACAAATTCTTTTAAATTTAACACCTTACTTGTATCGACGAATTCTTCATCACTGGAGTTTTCCCCCCACACACTTTACCTGCAATTTGGTGACCTATTTTGGTAAATATGTATGAAGATTGATCTGTGAGCAACAGATAAATTTGATAAAAGCCAATCAACAGATATTTAATATACAGAGCTGGAAGAAACTGCTCTTCCTCTCCCTCCATGCTGTTTCACTTGTCTATATATGCTACTAAGACATCATTATATTTGACAAGACTCACTTAAAAGTAGTTTCACTGATGTTGTTCCTTACCTGTGATTGTACTTAGGAGGGCAGGGTCAGGTTCGTACTCATACTTCTCCACTCAAGCTGATGAATTTCATTTACTTAAAGACTTTGAATTTAAATATGCTGAAATATACACACGCTTGCTCTATCTGTGTGGGGGCACATACACTGTGTGTGAACTACATTTTTAATTGAACTGAAGCGCTGAAGGAGCATCACCAAATGCAGACCACCTTGACAACATTCCCATTAGAGATCACATGTGACTTTGCTGTTACACTCATTTTCTATCTATTTTGGGCCACTTAAAGCAGAGTGATGTAACATTAAAACAGTAGGATGCCTTCTGGCATTAAGCGTGTTTTTACCTCTTCATGCACACTACTAACGTTAATTAATATAAACAACTTGGGATCTGCTGTTACAAAGAAAGATTCACTCGCAATGCTTCTAAATCTAAATGATTTTGAAAGACAAACATACATGTACATGCACAGAGTTGTCAGTCAGGATAAAGTGAAAAGCAACAGAGAAGAACAGAAAACAGAGCAGTTAGCAAGCGGGTTGGAATAGAGAAATACAGGAAGCGACGGAGTGCCAAAAGGAGGACAAGAGATAGCGCTAGACTGATTTATGATGAGAGACAATGCTTAAAGGAGTGCACGTAATGCAACAACAAGGAAACGGAGGGTGGACCCACATTTATTGACTCCTTTAGGTCACAGATGAGATAACCTGCTGACAATGAAAAAAAGATGAGTGATTTGAAAACATCTACAGTACTAAAGTCATTATTAAAGACCCTATAAAACAGCTTCTGAGTTGGGGATTGATTCTGTAAGTTCACATGAGAATGATGGTGTTGAACTTCCTGACTGAATTCCACAGCAGTGTCTGAGATATAAAACACCTGCACCAAATCTAATCAAACCTTATCAGTAGCTCCCTCAGCTTAACATTTTCGACAGTGATAAGTTTAATCAGAGCCATTTACTTACTCTTACTGATGAAGAATCAGCAACAGTGTATAAAGAAAATAGCGTCATGTTCCTGCTCTGTTTGAGGATGGAGCATAAAATAATGACCTTGTACAAATTCTACCCTCTTTGAAATGAATAAACTCTTGGAAAAAGGAACAGCGGGCGAAAAAATGCACAGCCAAAAAATCCATCAGTGAAACATGTTTGCTTCGAACACATTTATCCAGTAATCCATTTGTCATGAGAAAGAGAATGGCGATAAAAAAACATTTAGATTGTTGCTCTCTTATTATTATCCTGTAAAAGTCCTGTGCTATTATTCAGTAATTATTATGAATCATTCAGTAGTGAATGAAAGAAATGTAAGAAGAGAGTGAGGAATGTGTACCGATACCATGAAGTGATGGTTTAATTTGTCAATTCTTTAAAAAAAACATGCAATTGGACAACGTTTGTAGACACACTGATAAACTTTAACAAATGTATCACAATATGAATACATCGTCACCCATTCACACTCAGTCAAGAGAGGTTGAACAGAGACCCAGGTTCCTTCAGCGATATTTGCTCAGTGTATTGTTAACACTATCTTGCTTGCTTTTGGTGCTCTGGCGTCCGGTGACCTGGCTTTCAGGAGGTCAATGAGGCAGTAGTTCCTCACATACAGCAGCCACCTGCACTTTCAGCTTATTCATGCACCCATGTCGACCCCTTTTTACACACTCATAAGCCATTGAATGGATTTGAACAATTCAAGTCCCTGTACAGCTTTTCACAACTAAGTGCTATTATTACACCTAAGCACGCCATTAAAGTTGTTAAAAAAAAAAAACTGACACAAGGACCCATCGTGAAATCTCTGCTTCCTTCACAGAGGGACCTGGAATTCCCACAAAGAAAATCAATACAGTTTTTAGATAAACTGTGAGAGATTGTGCTACACTGTGATAATATTACTACATATTAATAAGGCAATGCTCTTAAACCCTGGTTAACCATCAATAATCACTGTAAGGTTAAATGTTAACACTCTAATCTTTTTAGAACCTTAAAGTCAGAAGGTCTGGACATTCCTTTTAACTATATACTTTTCCTATTAGGTTCATTAGTTAATAAACAATTCATAGTAGTTGCTGAAAAAAATAACAATTATTCCCCTCAGGTGAGGTGAATATAAATTAACAGTCTGTGCAACAGTGTCGTAGAGGTTAGCACGTCTGCATCACAGCAAGAAGCTCCTGTCCTCACTGTCCTCAATTTCCGGGCTTGGGTGTTTCTGTGTGGAATCTGCATGTTCTCCCTGTGCTTGCATGGGTTTCCGCCTAGTACTCCAGTTTTCCCAGTATTTTTAACTGGTACCCATTTATAGGGATGTGAATTGAACAACAACTCACAATTCAATTCGATTCTTGGGGTGACAAATCGATTCAGAATCGATTCTTGACTCAAACCGATGTTTGATTCATAACCATTGCAAACAAAGGGAACCAATTTCACGAGTAACTACATTCTTCTTTAAGCTAGGAACAAGTCTTCTATAAGAAAGAAAGAAATGATATAGACAGCTGGTTTTGTAGATGTACTGATCTGCTTTGCTCGTTCAGAGTTGGTTGGGAGTTTAGTGAAGTGATGGAGTGTGAGTGGGTCAGGATTTGGTCGTGCCTGCTGCTCCGGTTCTTTTAGCTCCGGATGATGGAGTAAGATGTGGGATCGGGGATGTGAAGTGTTCCCAAAATACTTGACTTTTATTTTACACTGCATATGTCATGTCAAGTTCCAAAATATTTTTATTGTAGAATCCGAAGTGCAAGCATTTGCCTTCAGCGAAGATGCCGCTGGCTATATTTATTTTTCCTCATGCATGTCAACGCTAGGCTAAAAGCTAGTTCTGTACCCAGCACTCACTGGAACAATTCACCACGTCGGCCGTGTCTGGACAAATGGTATGCGTTGTGAGTAAGGTAGGAAATGCTCGAAAAAAACGTGTTCTTAAAAATCTATTCTTGAAAATTTGAATTGATTCAGAATGCTAATAAATAAGAATCACAATTAGGACGTGAATCGATTTATTTCTGGCACCCCTACTGGGGATAAGGAAAAAAAAAATTCAGTTATGTATCAGGATTCTTTTGTGGGGCGATTCATGTACTGCTACAGTGGCTCTAAGGGTTGTTTTTGTTTTCTGCTTTTAGTATATTTCTATATTTGAATTTGTGGTGGTATAACATTGCCACTCCTCTATCGTCGTACAGGTGGCACACTCTGAAATGTTCACACATTGGTTAAGAGCAAAATAATAAATTTTCCTTTACACATTTTAAGGTTTTAGAATGGCAACAAACAAAGAGCAAGAAATAAACAACAAATTGGGATATTTTTGGAATTGTAATACAGAATTGCACTGCAGTTTGATTTGCCACTTGGTTATCGTGAAAATATTGTATCAGTTGTTCCTTTTTGATTCCAATCCCTACTTACTACTTACTGAACCTACTTACTGGACAACACACACTGCTTAGAGGACTGCACTAATTGATTCATTATTATGTATTTGCCCTTAAAAGGTTAATACATTCGGTAATGGGTTTGGAGGAATAAACCAAATTAAACAGACTGCATCATAATATAACAGATGGTCTGTGCAGGATATTTATAAAGTTTAATGGCACATTAATAATTTCCAGACAGCTTCTAGATAATTTTCTCAGACCGGTACTTTTTATCATTAGACTGATTGCAAACAACGCAAATACACCATTGTTCTCCTTAAGTGTTATTCTTTTTATCTTTTATCATAATCTTTATTTTTCCACACTTTTTCCTTATCTAACTTCTTCTACAGCTTTTTGGACTAGAAACTTTGTTCCAACTCTAAAATGGTCAGTCCAAATGGTTTCCGAGAAGTGTTCCTATATACGGCTTTTGGATAGGCACACTTGTTTGTAAGTTCTGTCCATTTTTTTATGTTTTTCTCCCTATAGGATAATATAGGGCTCAATATTCCAAATTGTCTTGCTTGACCTCTGTTTGACCAAAAACCACCAAATTTAAGATCATATGTCACATCATGGCACCCTTCACATATCTGTATCCATCAAGACCTGCACTGGTCTTTTTTGTTCTCCACCTCCAATTATTTTTTTTCCACTGGAATCCATTTGTGACCCTCTCCAGTATAATACGGATTAAGTCTGGTGGAGGTGTTTTGAGTAAGAGCCAAAGTAAGTTAGTAACCTGGATAAAAATGCAATATCGCCAAAAATACATCCTTCAAAGCATAATCTTCAACATGTCCAAGTTCAAATATCTGTAAACACAATCTATCCATGCTAAAATGAAAGGGTTTCATGTCCAAGTTGCTGTAAAACAATAGAAATATCCCATAATTTTACTGATTTTCAAACCGCTTTTGTGATTCAGGGTATTTCCCTATTATCCATATTTACTACCAGAAGGCTTTGTATTATACCTCATTCATTTAGTTTATTTAAATTGGCTTTCCAAATATATGAATATATCAGTATGTCAAATTTCCTACTTAATCTGTATTGTGCTGGAGTGGGTCACATTTATTCTGGTCCCATACAAATTCACTGGGTTTAGACTCAAAGTAATCCTTTGGCCAGGTTTCATGTGACAGCCAGCACCATTCATATGCTACCTCCGGCCTCATTACTTAATATGCATCTGAATCTGTTTTGACCTGAACTCATCTTTTCTTGTTTTTTTTTTCATAATTTTTGCCCCATTCAAGTCAATGTCCCCCACTCCACCCTTTATCCCTCCTTTTCCTCCCTTCTGTTTAAAGCATTTCAAAGTCTCTCTACTGATCCAGTTTTTATCATACAGCCACAATTATTTCCATACTACATCAGCACCTATCACCAAACACCCCTTGACCATATTCGTCAGCCACACTTAGCATTTTCTTGTGGAAATGCATCTCTTGTCATCTATGGAAATATACACTATACATGGCAGTTTTATTGCTGTCTGATTTGCTAACAGATCTTTTTAATTATTCAGTTGTGCTTAAATTGTATGAAAAAGCCATGATACAAAACACTTTTCCATTTATTAACCTTTCTAATGTCTACTATTTAAGACTTTTATGATCTGTCTGTGGGCGAGAAGCAGGGTACACCCTGAAAAAGTCACCAATGTTTCACAGGGCTAATATAGAGAGTAACCAGCAGGTCAGTCGCAATTAAAATTTACATGGGCAATTAAAGCTGTTTTTTCACGGATAACAGGAACAAGTCGCACCCACAGAGGGGTGCATTCACTTTCCTTTGTGTTCACGGAGTCACTCTGAAATAGCGCGAATGCAGAACTTTGTTGTCGTGAGTCATTTGTTGGAAAAAGATCCCTTGTGCCTCAGGAAAACTATAGTCATTGGGTATTTGTTTGATCAGGACAGCCATGGCCATTTGGGTGTCAGCCATTTTCTAATGGTGAGAGAAGTGGTTTTGGGACTGAATGGTCGCTGGTTCGATTCCCAAACCAGCAGGAAAAATGTGTGGCATTTGGGGGTGGTGAGCAGCACCATCCCCTTTCTTCACAACTGAAATGCTCTTGAGGAAGGCACCTATTAAATCAGAGCCAAATTTTCCCCTGTGGGATTAATACAGTATATCAAAAAAACAAGAAAAAAAAACATTCTTTAGCTATTGATCAATGCTACATTTCTCCATCATCTAAACATTTTACTGCAGGTGTTTGCTCTCCTTTTGAATTCATTATTGAAAAAACAAACAAACAAACAAAAAAAAAAAAACGTCTGTAACATCTGTCTGAAACCAGAAAATACGTTTTTTCATCAATGGAAAACCTTTACTGACCAAATAATTCTTTCAGGACTAGACTTAATCTGTATCTAGAAGATTTATTTATTTTTTGACAACTACTATTGCTTCCTGCCCACCAGAAACAAAGATTGACAGGCAAAACAATGTGGTGAATTAAAATGTGGGTGGTAAGCTGGTTGATGAGACTTCCTCTTCTTGACATCGTTACACATTCTTTTCTCTAGAAGTCATCATTGATTGCCTATTGTAGAAAGATGTACCGGTGATATGTGACATAAATAAATCAGTGAACAACTTCCTTAATTTTGGGGTTGCCAAAGCTATCTATTGTTTTCTTTTCCTTTAAGTTGACTATATGGTGAAATGAGTTGAGAAGTGCGAAGCAAATCAGTTAAGACTTTCCAAAGATAATTTCAAATTTATTCTTTAGCTGATGTTGAATTACGTTTGTTGCAAATTTAGCTTTCTTTCTGTATAATTGCGGTCTTTGAAGCGAAGCTAGTGGGACTGCCTTATATGTTATGTTTAAAAAAAAAAAAACAGGCTAATATGTACTATATTTGTGTATATGCAGGTTAGTATATCAGCCAAAAAAAAAAAAGAAAAAGACGCACGCTGTAATATATTCATGGAGTGCAATTAGCCTTAATCACAGTATGTAATCTCCATGGCATTGTTGCTCCGGTTGGTCAGGTCAAGGCTCAGCAACATGAATGAAGTCACTTGAATGTACTGAATGTATTGAATGAGCAGGGCTTTTTCTTCACTGATAAAAACCGGGGTCTCAAATAATGAAAGAGTGGTTCAGGGAGCATGAGGAATCATTTTCACATATGTATTGACAGCCCAGAGTCCTGACCGTAACCCTATAGAAAGTTTTCGGGATGTGCTGGAGAAGACCTTATACAGTGGTTAAATTTTTCCCTCATCAATTCAATACGTCGATGAAAAATTTAACTCGACACTGGATGGAAAAAAAAATTGTTTAAGTTTGTTAAAACAATGGCATGACGATTACATGCTGTAAGCAAGGATAAAGGTGGAACAAAAACATACTCATGTGTGTGACATTTTTTGGCTGGCAGTGTATGAGTATATCCTGCATGTGGACAGCATCATCTGATAATCAACAATTATTCTCCGAATGCAACGTAGATGTTTCTGAATTGACCCCGAGATTGAATGTCGAGCTTGGGCTGAATAATTGTTAAACAAACTAAACTAAACTAAAACGAGATTTGTATAGGTAATTTGTACATATTCTACACAAAACAGACGCAGGCCGTGTGAGCTCTATGTCTTTTTTAACTTATTCAAAGGTTTAGTCTATACTACACAAAAAAAACTTAAGGAAAGGGACCGGAAACAATATGTTTATGCTTAATTTTTAAATTTTGAACACTTGCAATATCATAATGCAAATTTATTTAAAGTTTGGATAAAAATAATAATGATAAATTTGGGGAACAGTATTTTGTTGGATTTCAATGATTTGCGAATCAGTGATTGTGGTAAACCATAACTGTTTGTCAGCCAGTTAAGTTCAAGCATTACCCACTCTGAATAATGCTTAAATCAATTAAAATAATAATAATAATAATAATAATAATAATAATAATCATAATGATAATAATAATAATAATAATAAACCATAAAAGACTTGTTTTAGTTTGCTTTTATGTTTATGTTCAAATAACTATGTCTTAGCCTTTGGTGAATATTTGTTATTTATAATATATATATATATAGCTTTGATAATAGCATATTTGACTGTTTGGTCATTTGAAACATTCATTTATTTGCCATACTGCTTAATCCTGCTAGGGTCGAAGGGAGGTTGGAGCCTATCTCAGCCGACCCTGGGCGAAGACAGGGTACACCCTAAACAGCATGCTAGAACACTGAACGACCAACACATTCACACAACAATTCACACCTATGGGAAATTTGCAAAAGCCAGTTAGCCTAACGTGCATGTCTTTGGACTGCGAGAGAAAGCTGGAGTGCCTGGAGGTAACTCACGTACGCATGAGGAGAACATGAAAACTCAACACAGAAATGCCCTGGTTTCAGATGATTATTGGAGCCCAGGACCTTTTTGCTGTGACATGCTAGCACAGACAAGCTAACCACTACACCACCTTGTCACCTTCACTTGAATCTGAGGAACAGGCTGAGGCTGCGTTCCCATTTACATTCCATGACGTGAGGCTGGGATTCCAGTTAATCACACAGCACTATGTATACACATGTACACCTAAAATGTATACACATGTACACCTAAATCTTTTGTTAGCCAGTCCACCTCCTGGAATGTTTTTGGGAGGAAGGAGGGAACCAGAAGACAGACCCAGAAAACCTACACAGACAGGAACAAAACTCAGGGTCAAACCAGGGACCCTGATACTGTGAGACAGTGAAGCAGAACCTACCTGCTGGGCCACTGAATCAAAACTTAAAAACAAGAGAAGTCCTGTACTTTCTGTGAAACTGAACAATGATAACATGAATAAAAACACTTCAGTTACAATATATAGCCACATTTAATGCATATGTAAAAGATATTCAAATCATTAGATTAGTATAGTCATTAAAGAAATCTGTACTGGGGGTGTTCATAGAATTCTTTTTTTTTTCTTAAGAGGGTCTGGTGTAAGAAAAGAAGTGGTGTATGACTAATTAGACTAATCGTGGTGCCTTGCAGCTGTTTTTATGGGTAGGTGTGGCCAATGACATCACTGAGGAAACCATGCATCAATTTTATAATAGGACAGAAGCAGAAACGTAGATTTGTAAGGCACTATCGAGTGAAAGAAAAGGATAGAAAAGGGAAAAAAAGAAGAAACAACAAAAAATTTAAGGGCAACGAGATAAAATATGCCATCAAGGTTAAACATAAGCCATTTGCTTTAAGACAACTAGAGAAACGTGAGACAAGTTCACGGTGGTATAATCATCTTAAAAGCCCAAAGTTTATCTCTTGTGGCATTCACTACCTTTCACGTGCGCTATTAAACTTTATGGTGAGTCGTTTGATTTTCACTTCAACAAAGACATCAAACACCAGTTTCCTCTGTTTAGATAAAACTATATTTATCTCAGGGAAGACTTCCAATGCTTTGAGTCTTTCCACATCATTCTCACACTCAGGAATGCTTCTGCTAGTAGAAACTACAGCACTTATTCCATGTAGTCCAACACCTCAGTACTATTTCTCTCTTCGCATCAAATTCCTCCACTTTACAAAAACATGTCTGCAGACGGCTGCTATGCTAAATTGTCCCAGGTGTGAACTAGTGTCCTGTGATGGTCTGGGATACCAACCATGGTGTGTCGCAATGTTCCAGAATGGGCTTGGAATACTCATAACGCTGACCAACAATTAGAGCTGCTGAAGAAGTTTAGTGAATCTGGAAAGCAGCAGAACTGCGCTGTGGATGTGATCTCTGATATGCCTTTTGACCCACTTTTAACATCCAGATGAACCAAAGATACTTTGACTTACTGAGATATCAACAGAAGCACAAATCAAAATGCTTCTAATTAATTTGGACTGCTTAGAGGGTGATGATTAGATTTCTATTACAGCAGCTCGGGTCAGTGCTGCAGGCTACAAATTAAATCACAAGTTTATATTAAAGAGTTCGTCTTAATTCATTACTGATGGAAGTACATTACAGGTGCTGCCCCAAAAACAAATGTGACTGCTGATATTTTTCTCTGAGGAGAATTTTATTTCGCCTTTTTGTAGAAGGAGACTCCAGTGCAAGCTTCTTTAATATTAAACCCAGTAGTAGTTCTTTCCATTTGCTGGTTTCCCACTACTACACCAAAACCGAGCAGGCCAGTGCGAGCCAAGGGCATTACCATTTCTTTTGGCACTTCCCATGCTTGATCGCACCTCCATGTGGCCACCTCAAGGCCAGAAACCTGTGGATTTTGAAGCCTAATGGTAACTCATGGGCCAGAAGAGTTCCACTGAGAAGTCAAGGTGGAAGGCGGAGCTTATCTCTTTTAGTCCATTAGACACTCTGACGTAAACATTTACCTCCGTGGTGTCTTTGTTTTTTGTGTCTATATATGTGTTTATAAGAAAACTAGTACCCAAAGATTCTAGCTCCAGCCAGCTAATCTAGCTAAGCCGAACGAGCTGTTAAGCTAATTCTGATCTAGGTTTGGTGTAAATAAAGACACATGGTAGTGGTACAAAATATTTTTTGTTGTATTTTATTTAGTTACCTGCTAGCTCAGATAAATTA
>JAOUQZ010000044.1:29218621-29234000 GCA_028564935.1 Neosilurus hyrtlii
TTTCTCTTGCACGTTACTTTTTCTGCGAGCGAGATGGATCATACCACAATCACACAGTCCACCATCACTACACCATTGTTGCTCTTTTAAACATTACTGAACATGACACTATAGCGCAGTGTCCATAATACTTAACATATTTTCGATTAATTAGTGCAAGTTTAATTGAATTTCCGCTGGATAAACAACAGGCCACAATAAAAACACCCCCATATATAACCGCGAATGGTAGCGTCCGGTATTATAAAAAAAAGCCAAGCAGCTCTGACAGGGTCGAAGAGGGAAGGCTGAGGTGGCAATATAGGTCACGTGACCAAATCTTGACCCTGCTGCTATCAAATTAATAATACCATCAATGTTTTACTATTAGTATTATTTCTATCATATTTTGCTGCTGTTTAATCATATAATATTAAAATAAGGAAAAATGACTCCGCAACCTAACTTTAACACCAATTCACATTTCTCCAGTCACAAAAACACCCATAATTAAAATTTCTAGATATGTCTGATTTCCCCCCTTCAATTTTCCATCAGCAGGCTGGAAAAACAATGTTGAAGATAAAAAGGTACTGAAACTAACATTTTGACACATTTTACATTTTATTATTGTTTTCAAAGGATAATTAATTCTATTTTGATTGTATTAATGACTATGATAGGGCATAGGGTCCATTACAAGAGTTAATACTAAGATGGAGTAGCGGTAGACTAACAATAGTGAGCGTATTACATCATCCACACAAATGAAGAGTGAAGAGGATTATTAAAAGTTCATGCCAGAACCCCGAGAATTCGTGACCGGCTAGTGCTGACACTCATGTTCCTCTCTCTCGCTCTCTCTCTCCTTTTTTTTGGTCATTTTTTCCTTTTTTTTTTAAACCACTACTTAAAGCATCCTTTAACTTGCACACATACACACAATATACTAGATAGTCAGATATACATTTTTTCCCAATCTAATTGAAAACTGATTTTCCCTTTTTAAACTTTAAGGGCAAAATATCACATGCATATTGCGCAATCGAATATCTCATCGAAGATGTTCAGATACCGTCCAATAACAGCAAGTGTAAATTTCGTAGTGTACAAGTAGATAGAAATATCTACAGATGACAACCACTGTATTAAATAAAAGTTTTCAAAAGATCTAGCCATAGATGGAAATCAGGAAGAGCAAGATATCTGTGAAGAATCAAGAAAGTAAAAAGTAAAAAAAAAAAAAGAAAAAAAAAAAAGAAAAAAAAACTTTAATATTTCAACATTGTCCATGATGTACTTGTTTCAGTGAACATGGGCAGGCCTAGTAGGAAACTCTTTTCCATCAGCATATCTTCCATTTAATCAGTCCTTGCTTGTTTTTGATTTTGGGTAGGCCTCTCGTACCTGGAGAGGTGCAAGATCACATCACTGTTACTTCCTTTCCGCTGAAACCATTTCTGGTTATAGAGTCTGTGTTCATTCTTTTCTTCCCATAGGCCTCTCTTACCTCATGAACTGAGGTGTTCTACCTGTATGGCCGAGGCCTCCACTGTGATGCACAGGTCTTTGTGAGAGGAGAGATCAGACACGCTGACTGTTTTGTATGAAACATCTGGTGCTGTCACTGGTTTGTACTGCTGCAGGTCAAATACACATGGCACTCCCTCTGGCTGTTGGTAAGCGTTGGTCCTCTCAGCACGGCTTGCTGCAGCTCCTTCTTGAACTCCTCCTCCAGCACCTCCTCCTGCTCCTCCATGCACAGGACTATGGCTCTGCTGAGCTGATGTTGGTGGAGTGGGTACCAGGTCCGGCGAGTGTTTCCGCATGTGCTTTATCAGGTATGTCTCCTACAAGTGAATGGACAAACAGAAGAATGATTACTCAGAAGAAATTAAATGCTGGTAAAGTTGTACATGTATAATATATACATAAGGATGCAAGATAAACGTCATACCGAGGTGTAAGTGCGATTGCACAGGCCGCAGGAGTACAGCTTTGCATGTTTCACTGTATGGGTTGAAAGATGAACCTCAAGGCTCGCTGAGTCCGTATAGCCACGGTTACAGTGGTGGCACTTGAATGGCTTGTCTTTGTTGTGTTGGCGACGGTGAGACTGTAAACAGCAGATAAATGATAAAATATCAGAAATTATGCTGGTTTCTGAACCAAATGCACAGCTTTGGCAAGTTGCTATGAGCGTCCAAATATTACAGTATTCAGTTATGAATAAATCTAGTTTAAATTGCTGCCTGCCATCATGCAAGTCAGCGACACATAACAGCCAATCAGCATCATCTCAGGCCATCCAAGTCATGTGCTATGCCTATGGGGGCTCCGCTACAAATGAGAAAAAATACAATTTAACTGCAAAGTATTTCTGGTGATACTTCTAATGATCTTTCCATAGGACCTGGCTTGAACATTTAAGACATCGACAGAATAATTAATTATGAACAGAAAAGAAACAGCCCTCAAAAACCTCATGGGTAAAGAGGGCACAGCAGCGTATGCACTTTCTGTGCTGGATGAGGAGAGTGCATCTACCCGCTCCCATTCTCACCACCTTCTACAGAGGAACTACAGAGAGTATACTGACCAGCTGCATCTCAGTCTGAGGGTGGTAAGGACAGCAGACCACCCCTACTGGACTGTTCTCACTGCTGGCTTTTGGATGGAGATTCCACAGCCTATGGAGGAGACCAGGCCTGTGGACCAGGCTTAACAAGTTTCTTTCCTCATGCCATAAGACTGCTGAATGTATTAATATATTACTTCCTCCTCACTCACACACACCTAATAAGGACGGCACCACTAAATACCTCTGTGACATATTACTGTGCAATATTACACTGCAACTAGACTGTGCTATTTATCTTTCATTTATCTTTTATACGTATATTTATTAATTTTTATTTTATCAATACTTCTCTTATTATTCCTGCTGTGCTCTGTGCCATTGCATCGAAATTTCATGCTGATGTCTGTCTAAGAAATTAATTAACTTGTATAAAGTCAAGTGGGTTGGACCACGAAACAGAATCTATTTTCATGCATTCACCTATTCTCACTGCTTTACAAGAAGTACGCTTCTTTACACTTCATGCAGAGTTAAAGCCTGAAACAGAAATAGGCATAACGGGGGTTAGGCATGAACTTTACATCATAAAGCTACTCAACCTGACCCAGAATAGTGAAAACATTAGATAAATCATATTGGGAAGATTCAAGTTTAGCTTTCTAATGAACACTTGCATTGTTAGCACATTTTAAAAATATGCATGCATGGCCATAAGTTTAATACTGTTTTTTTTCTCCATAAGGTAAATCTGTTGGGCTTTTTACATCCGAGCCTCATGGCTCATCACAGCCCGAGCCACAACTCCTTCTGGATGGGACGTTAGTCCATCACGGGGTAGCTTCTAAGCATTTTATTGGTATTTATTCACATTGCTGTGTGGACAGAGGCTGTGGCTAAGACCTTGCCCAGGTCTTTCTTAGCACAGTGGGGGTCTAACAGGGATTCGAACCCATGACCTCTCAATCATGAGCCCAGCACCCTAACCACTACAACACCAACTCCTAGACATTTTCAGACATAGTAGAAAAACAAAAAGGCAATTTCTTTTCATTAAATCTTTTTAAAAGGGTATTTTATATTTAAAACTGTCACTAAAGTGATTTGGAGGGCCAGATTTGAACCTTTATTAAGCCTTATATCAGACAACCCTCACTTAGACTGTCACATTTTTATGGAAGGAGTCTCAGGGACTAGTACTTTTTGATCAAACACAATGCACTGTAAAGTTGCCCTCACAGGAAATCAGTCAGGAGTTAGCACTCCTTAGTCAAATGCTGTGTTTGTGATTAACTTTAAGATAGCGGGGGGAAGAATGAGGGGATGGTGAGAGAATGCCTGCTGTGGCGTTTATAAGAGACAGCAAGTACTAATTATTTTTGCAGATATTTCACATAAAATATAACTCTAAAAATGATCAAGTGGGATGAGAAACATTATTAAATGATAATCGCTGTAATAAATGGAATAACACTAAACCAAATGTTTATATGAACAAACTACACACTTCTCCTCAGGCCAGATTATTTTTAATGAAACAGCATGTCCTGTCGTGTGTTATTTCTTACTTAATAAGCATCACATGCTGTTAGCATTCTGGCCAGTCTCCGATCTCCCTGATGAGAGCATTCTGTGATAGTTTTGTTGAATCATAAGCAAATGTGTCATGCTACTTTTTTGCATATTTTGCATCCATGGATACAGCTAGATACAAATACTTCACTATAATCATTTTTGCACAAGATCTGTACATCAGGGGGGTTGATTCTACAGTACCTGAAGATTTGACAGCTGAGTGAAAGCCTTCTCGCAGCCTGGATGGGTACACTTATACGGCCGGTCCCCTGTGTGAATTCTACACAGATGAGAGTAGATTTCCTGGTGAGCTTAAAGCATGCATGTTTTCTTGCATAAATTAAATGATGACAGTAAAGAGAATAAAAAGATTGTTGTAAAGGGAGTGGGGTAATGGAAATTATACCTGTGATGCTGCTGTAGGTGGCTGAGTTGCCTGAAGGTCTTCTGGCAGTAAGAGCAGGTGTAAGGTTTCACTCCGGTGTGGATCCGCACATGTTGGGCCAAATAACTGGTGTTGGCAAACGACTTGGAGCAGTGAGGACACTTATGGGGTTTGGATTCGGTGTGGTTTCTGGAGGAAAAGAAAGGCAAGAAGAGACAAAGAGAGGATGATGGCAGTGGTGCTATAATTCAGCATGGACTGGATAGGAAATTGGAGACATTTAAATGCAATTTGGTGGTACGGTAATAGCTTTAGTGTCATTGAGCATCAACAGTAGTGTCAACAGAATCATCTCATTTTCATTCTGTTATTCACACTCTTCATAACTGATTCAATTCTAATTAACTAATTACAATAATTGACTTGACTATTAGCTTAAATACAGCAACATTTACAGCAGTTCACCACATCACCACCAAGCTGCATAAAAACACGATATACTGTATATTTAAAGATATTATAAATACAATACCATTGTACAGAATAAATAAACCCTTTCCATTGGGAGTTTAATTAGGGAAATGTTTGTTATACGAGACCTGAAGGTCTGACCTATCAACTCCATTTGATGCTAAAGTTCCTAAGATCTGCTGTCTTTAATTGTGCTGGAGAGTGTTCAGCATGGCATGGGACCTCCTTGTGGCCTCTATTATACTGCCTCTGCTCTGGTTTTCAGTGTGTTTAATGTGTGTGAGTCCGTGCAGTGATCGAGAGTCAGAGTGAGACATCTACAGGAGTTAAAATGGTAGCTGGAGAAAATGGCAGGTTCAAATAGTAATGTAAGGTGTGACAGGAAGAAAACCAGAGAAATTCAGAAATGGAACACTGCAGAAGTGTAAGAAAGCAAGAAACATTCAAACAAAGACAGACACATCCCTGACTTTTGGAGTCGTTCATTCAGAAAACTGTTCCTGTGTGAGCTCAGTGTCTCACACTGACTCAGCTGTGGCATGTGTAAACTTCTCAAGGTTTTTTTTTACCTGCTCATGGTTTTTTTCCCTGTATGCCTTACAATACCTAACTCACTCTCCTTCCAAGCCAATATTACTCTCTGTTCCTCCTTCTTATCTTGCTATAGAATTGAAGACGTGTATCCTAATTCCTGTACGAGGTGTGATATCATGCCCCTTCATGTAGCCTTTTTCTGCCAACAAAGAACTCATCCTGGTGATTAATCTCCAAGCATTCCACATCTTCCACCACAAACCAAACCAAAAACACTGCAGGTCTAAAACCAAGAACTGGTGATGTTTTGAAAATGGGGTGGACATCACATGTTGACAACTACAACTCAAAATTATTGTACATACTGTACATTGATGGATGGGGGGATTTAGGGGGAGAGTGGGGTGGTACTGGGTACATTTCCAATGATTCTAAGCATAAAATGAGCAATTTGACAAAACATGGCTGCTTGAAAGCTTCATTGTTAACACTGATAACACACTTGAAAGGTAAATAAATAAAGAAATCTCATCAAGTATCTGAAATATAGTCAAAATTATCTAGCATTTATTATTAGCAGACTACAAGACCCAAACTGTAAGAGCAGATATATTAACTCTAATGCTTAAGATGTATATAAGCTCTTATGCTCTAAGATGTCTTATCAAATAAAATGATCTTGTATTTGAGCCAAATGTTTTTTTTTTTTTGCAGTGTAAGCCTATAGCCCTACTGGCCAATTTAATAGAAAAACCTGTTCCCTTGCTCATTCACACAATCAGCCCACTGTGTATCAGCGGGATAATACACAAATAATTATTCACCTAAGGTGAGGTCAATACGGCACAATCCTTCTCAGGGACAGGCTATTTACAAATATCCACATAGCCTGAGGTGAATAACTGTTTCACACAGGAACACCAGAAAAGCAAACTACAACAAGATTATCGGGTTAATTTTCATATTGATTCAAGCATTTTCTGAGATTATGAGGTCATTAATGTCTTATTTGTAACTGTTACTTAGAGCAGGCAGCATCATTATCATGCTTAAAAGGTATATGGTTTTACTTTGCTTTTCTTGCATTTCTGAATAGTATATACTAAAAACTGTTGTATAATATGTGTATGGCTTTGCTAATTGAACCACAAATTGGGAATTTAATTTTCAAGTTAAATAAAATAAGATCTAAATCATGCCATTAGATCGAGAAAACCATCTCTTAAAATGATACAGGTTTTATGGCCTAACGTTATGTTCATTAAAATTGGCAGGCTTCGTATGTTAGTCTTTTTTCAAGAGTTTCATGGTGTCCAACTGCTGCACAAAGGTTTTTGGAAAGCACATAATTTTGGGACATTGTACGAATGTGGAACAGATTACTAATTTGTTCAGTCTGCTTGAAGTATTCTGTAGCATGTGCTAAATCCTAAATCCCATGTCCAAACTACGGAAGCTGAAATTCACAAAAACAGAACAGAATCAGAAATGAAAAAGTTGTCTAACATTTGTGATCCTCTACTAAACACTGCTTGTACTGTCTGAATATTAATGTTATATTGTAATAAATATACGGAAGTGATATTGTTTTATCGTCCACACCACAAAAAATTATGTACGTAATGTTTAAAATGAGAGACTATTTTCATGTTTACGAAACTAAACAACAATAGTCTGTAAATCTCTGGGGAATCCCCAAGGCATGCCTACTCATGAGCGGACACAAAAATGAAACACACGATTCACTTCCTGTTTTGTTTTACTGTAAATCTTTTATGCATTAATATGTAATAACACTTGTAGATACCATAAAACTAGCTTATAATAATATAATTTCTGGGTTTGTCCTGTTTGGAAGACATTTTTTGTTCCATTAGCGAAACCATACACTTATACTAAAACAATCATTCACATAAGTCTCAGTGGATAGTACTGAATGAAGAGTTTCAGGGACTATTCAGCAACAAACAGGTGAATAATTGTTAAGTAGCTTGAGATACTGAACCAATCATATCACACCATTTTCATGAAGTATATAGTAATCATGCACCTACAGATTCACAGTAACACATTGTGTGTTAATGCTAGACTGTTGTGCATAAAAATCCCTGGAGACCAGCAGTTTCTGAAACACTGACACAGACAACCATCTTTCACATATGATCACATTCCTCAAAGCTAATGTTTGATGTGAACATTAACCGAAGCTCTGATCATTTTCTGAACTGTGCTGCTACCATATAATAGGCGAACTGGATAGTTTCAAGCAGTAGTGTTCAGTAAGCAGTGTTCCTAGTAATGTGTCCGTTCAGTGCATATGACTTACCTTATGTCCGAAATTGTTCAGTCATTCACTACCCATACTCACTATCTAGAGAATTAAATACAGAAAACTATATAGTGAGCTTAATGCTAAAACACTCTCAGACACTTTCATATTTAAAGTCTAGTGTATTTTTATTTATCAATTATCTCCTTATTATCTATTTTTAATTGTACTTGCCTGTCCATTTAGAAATTGTGGTATACACTCTGGTTGAATGCTTCAAGTTTAACGTAAAAATCACTTACACATAGATTGCGACCATTAGTGTTGTGTTGCGCTGCCCTTATTTTCACATTAAAACTCGAATTTGTCTAGTGCCTCCTGTCATAATGAAAAACGCAGTGCATGATGGTGTGCATATTGCTTGGTTAGTAACTATCAGCTGTACACTACTTTTCACAATGCATTATGGGAAACATTGAGTGCATAGTACATAATAAATCACTATACATTTGGACATCACCCAGAAAATGGTGAACGCACTGCATAGTGAGCGATTTCGAACAGAATCACTGTTGTGTCATGATATGGTTTGTGCTGCATGCACACTCTGAAAATACATCAAGTTCTTAAAGCTGGGGTTGGTAACTTTTTAGCTGTATACAAACTGTTATATTGGCTGAAATAGTCTTTACATCCCAACAGCCATCAATATCGTATGAAAAAGGTCCAAAAGAAATTAGCCGTCTGTGGCCACTGTAAAAACAATGACCAATCACTGCCTCGTGGACTGCTGGGAAATATCCAATCAAATGCTCCAGTGTCCCCCTGCTTGGTGGTGACCCCAGCCTGCATGAACCAGCAGCCAGATTGCAGTGTGGGGTGGATTGGGGCATGACTATGGAAAGACCTCCAAGAGAAGGGGAGGGCTTAGCTGGAGCACCGAAGAGATGCTACTTTAAAATTTTGCTAGTTTTTCAGATTACCAACCCCAGCTTTAAAACCCAAAAGGTTAAACTTCACGTCGTTAATGCTCATTACATATTTTACACTGTTAAGAGTGGATTGGCAAACTTCACTGTTTCCCTGAACAATTATAGGAACAGCGCGCTACCTCAGCTATAACACACCGCATACCCTGTTGATTTTAAATTAATTAAATAACTGTAAACCATCATGATTTGCCTGTTTACCTCTCTCCCTCACACACACACACACACACACACACACACACACAAATCCTGGCGGTCGGTGCTTCCTCCAGTACCGTGTGTGCTGCTGTAAGTGACTGAGCTGCCTGAATGCCTTCTGGCAGTAGGAGCAGATGTAGGGCTTAGCGCCGCTGTGGATGCGGATGTGCTGCGCCAGGTAGCTGGAGTTAGCGAAGGATTTGGAGCAGTGCGGGCACTGGTGCGCCTTCACCTCTGTGTGCGACTTGGAATGCAGCTGCATGTCTGACTTATTGCAGAAGGTCAGGCCGCACATCCGGCACCTACAGACATACACACACACACGCACAAACACACAAACACACCGGGGGAGGAAATAGGAGGATGGGGAGAGAGGAGAGAGATGAGCCGTAGAGGAAACACAGGAGCGAGGAGAAGTGAAGAGAGGGAAGGTTACAGGATGATAGGGATCATGGGTGAGGTGAGAAGTAGATAAGTGGAGGAAGAAAAAGTAAGAGGGAATGTGGAATTAGATGGGGTATGATAGAGAGGGCAGAAAGAAAAAGGCAGAAGGTGGTGGAGAAAAAGATGGAGTGGAGGAGGGAGGGGGGGAGAGAGAGAGAGAGGGGATGAGATCAGTGAAGAAAAACAACAGAGGGAAACTATAGACTCTGCTGACAAATCAGAAAGATGAGAAGGAAAGGCAAGACATACAAGCGCAGACAGATGGAGGAGAGGAGTGACCGAACAAGTGGAGGAGAGTAAATGTGCTGTCGTATGGCGGAGTGTGTGTGTGTGAGTGTAAGTAACTGGCAAAAGCCATGCCGGCACATGCAGCCAACGACACACTTAGCGAAACTACTTGTACTACGTAAAGCCAACACACGTTCTGACTGGGACACATTTGACACACAGCCTAAAAAGCAAAAGCATATGCGTGTGTGTGTGTGTGTGCGCGTGTTTGCTGGGGGGCCATGCATTGCTGTAGTGCAAGTAGACAATGCACTAAGTAGCTCTATTTCAGTCCTGCCTTTCCTAGAAGCTTTCAGAAACACACACGCACACAACACGCATGCTAACATCCGAGACGCTGTACCTGTACGTCTTTGCTCCATCTTTTCCAGCAGGTCCTTCGTCAGCGGAGAGGTCATAGGGGTCAGCAGGATGATGCTGAGAAAGAGAGCAGAGATGTAGATCTGAGATACCAACACCACAGAGTGACACATTTGTATGAACATTTTTGCATTCATTTTTTTAATGGTGGCTCATGAAGGAGTTATGTGCTGGGCCTAATATAACGAGTGACGTTTTTATATTCAACTTGTTAACACACATTTCTCACAATTCTGTCACTTCCTCCAGAACAACAGCAGACAACCTTATACAGGATGGTGGAGGAGCTGTAGGATAGGACATGCATCATGCCAGTGGGATATGTACTGGACTCTGCTATCCCAATACTGATATCGCTCATACGTGGATGGACCACTGATGGAAAAGTACCTCGAATGTCGAAATTGGTGTTTCAGAGCTTTTGGTATATGTCTATTATAAACACTAATATGACGGTCATTTTCTAGTTTGTAGTCTGTCATTTAAAAAATAAAATAAAAATAAATAAACAAACAAACAAATAAATAAACAAACAAACAAATAAATAATGAAAAAAGCTTTGTAAGCCATAAACTTTGTCTTGAGCCCAGTGGTGGGATGTGCTAACTTGCTCCTTAGCAGTAAACATGGTTGTTGGTGTGTTTCAACACTATTTCCTTACCGCTCATTGATTATCATAATCATCATCATCATCATCACCCCATTCCGTACCCAGGATGCAATGTGCCACTATATGTTTTTACCTGAGTGCTGCAAGCTAGCCAATTAATTTTAAAGCAGAAGGAAATTCTAGAACAAACATTCAATCACACTCACAGAGGACTGTGCAACGTGACGATATATATGTACATATTGTTTGATGATGTCTTTCATATTGTGCTCTATTGTTTAAATGGTTGTCTCAAATTACAATCTTTATGGCAATATTTCAGTTGTTTGATCGGTTTATTTGGAAGTATTTGTAGTTCCGTGACTGAATGTTGGGCTGCTAGGTGCTGGGTGGTACTGACCTTCCCGGGGTATACACTGCCTCTCACTGCTCCACCTTCCCCAGCAACCCTGACCTTGAACCGCCACAGGTCAAGTTCATAACTGCATTAGCATAGACCTAGTTATTAGCTATAGATTAGGGTGGGGTGATGTACGAAGGGCTGAGAGTCACAGTAGTCTAACAAAAAAAAAAAAAAGATTTTTTTGAAAAATGAGATCAGGCAATATTCTTACAGATGTGGATAAGGTCTTTGCGTGCCAAAATGGTCCTTTCATCTTCCCTATGACTTGGAATCATATCAATAGCATTATCCCTGTTTTTTTCATATTGCAAAAATTTTCATGTCATTTCCTCAAACCACTCTGGTTCTCAGCTCTTCATATATTGGCTGATGGTAGAAAAGCGTCTATAGTTTCATGTTATGCTCTATTGTTTATATTGCTGTGTCGCAAATCACTCATTAAAGCGATATTTTTTACATTTGAATGGTTTATTTGTGATGCAGCTGCATGACTGCCTGAATGATGTCACCTCTCACCGCTCCACCTTCCCTCACAACCCTGAGAGTAATGTTAAAGACAACGTTAGCACTGACGTAATCATTATTTGCAGTCTATACACATTTTATTTTAGATACTGTATTAATATCACAAGGGGAAATTAGGCTCTGCATTTAAACTATCCGAAGCAGTTAACATGTACACCACGCAGGCGCACACACACACACACACACACACACACAGAACAGTGAGGAGTTAGGGGATTAGAGCACGTTGTTCCAAATTGCCCCTAGATGTGAGTGTGGGTGTGTGTTGGCCCTGCAATGAGGTGAGCTGTTCAGGGTGTACCCTACCTTCGCCCAAAGCCGGTTAAGATTGATTTGACTCTAGTAGGATTAAGCAGTTTGGCAAATGAATGAATGAATAAATGTATTGCTTTTATTTACGACAAATGGTCAAATAAATTGGTTAAGTGCTATACGTAGGTCAGAAAAGAAACTTTATTAAGGCTCCATGGATACGGATACACACAGCCTTCCATCCGTACCCCGCATTAAAGCTATTTATTTATTTATTTATTTATTTATTTATACATACTTTTGAAAAGCTTGCAGACAGAATGGTGCAGAATCACCCACAAGCATGGGGGTGCTGTAGTCAGGTAGCTATATAAGTTAGTGTTTGTTCTTGCCCACAAGTCCATGAGCAAAAAGAGCAAAAAATAAATAAATTGTTGAAATTAATTTAATGGACTCTCAGGCCACTGCCATCTGCAATGCTGCCTCTTTCTTAATAAAGTATATTATTTTCTGCTTAACTGTCACCGAGTTTGTGCCTCATCACCTCAGAACTGCTCCCTAATGGATGTATTGCTTACAAGAAAATGAAAGAAAAGCCATCCAAACTCTCCATGTTACATTGAAAATATGTATATTTTCATCATCAGGTGGACTTTGCTTACATGTCCAAAGTCGCAATCTGCTAAAATGCATTTGATAGCTTGTATTTGTAGTTTGTTTCACTTTCGCAAGAGTGCAACATTGTGGGAATAGGACATGGACACATCAGTTCCAGTAAGGTAAGATAACAGCAACAGTAACAGTATACAGCTTTTAAACTTGGATATAAACTAGTAAACGGAATAAAATAAAGCTAGGCACACCTGTACACAATGCTACATTACATTAACACATTAGACAGCTGCTCTTTTACATGAACGTGTGGTATATACACCTCAGTAGATTTAATGCACAACACTTCCACATTAACTGTTTTGTTAACAGTTATTTTTTCCACTTTTTACTAAGCGGAGCGTTTTGATGGGTACAAACAAACTACATATCCAAGCTTCCATCACATTTGGGTTTAATTCCCCTTTGAAGTAAACGCTGATGAACAGAAGTGTGAGAATGACAGTGTTTGAAATTGGCGTCTTTATTGTCATAATAGCAGTAAAAATGAGCTTTTAATCTTAGCTTCATTAAGATAAATACTTAAGGGTTATACTTGGCATCAAAAGATAAAATGAAGAGGCTAGTTTACCCTTCCCAGCAATCATATTTGAGGTTTTTTACTTGACATGTGTTTTGAAAGCATGTTGCTAGCTCTCTTTGTGTACGCTCACCTCACTGAATACCTAGTCTTTACAAGAAGATGTTTGCCAATAAAAATTAAGTGCATTATTCTAAACATATCCTTCCCCTCTTCATGGCTATGTGATGGCCAAGGTCGTTCTCAATCCGTTATTAGTTTCTGAGAAGGGTAAGCTGGTCGTTTAAAGCTGCTGGATGCAAGGTTTCAGAATTCCACTATCTCTGGTAGAAATATGCTACTGGGCAATTCCACCATGATGGACGTTACATTTGTAAGGTGTCTGAGCCATATCAGCCAGTCTCACAGTAAAAGTTTAAGCTATAAATACCTAATCTTGTGTATGGACATAGTTAAGGTCTTGAGGTATTTAGGCAGGGGAAAAATAGATATCCAATGTTGCTTCTATTTTTTATGAAAACTAAAATATAAGTGTGACAGATGTTACGATAAAAAGATGCATGACAATTTAATCTAACTTTAGATTTCTAAATTCTCTGAAAACTAACAACGATACATGACTGTGAACGTAAGGTCTATATGGGTAGTAGGCTTGCTCACATACTGACAGCAGTAGAGAACAAGAAGTGAGGCACTTAACAGCACTGGCTTTAGGGTTGGAAAAAATTCTGTGTGACGGACATTACATCTGATTTAACAGGACTTACAGAAAAAAAAGAAATTTTTATTAAAATATTTTACTGACTTTCTTTGGAAAAGATGAAATTATCTAGTTATTAATGATTTTACACACTTTCCTGCATTTCTGGGTTTAAAATGTTTTAGAAAATCTGAGAAAACTGTTTCCACAAACCCCCTACATTCCCGACCTTTCTAGAGAAAACGTACGTCACCCCTGAAAATCAATCCTAAAAAGATGTACAAAAACAAAACTACATCATTGAAGTCAATGGACAATGGATAGAAACCTGCAGTGAGTCAAAGACATGAAACAGCAGTTTCATCTGATTCATCTGGTCTTGGGCAGAGAAAATCTTGTGTTTGTGTTATGCATAAACTTCTATAACATTTGAATCTATAATAATTTTTTTTTTTTTGCCTGGCCATGTCCTATTTTTCATGGAATTGCTCTATCGCAAGCTATATGTGGATGTACATTTTGCAATGTGGGATGTATTGGTGTGATGGGCTTGCAGATAGTATGCCAACCACTCCAGGTCACTAATAAGTCTCCCTAAAGAGAATTGCCACCAATGGTGCACCGACATTATTTAGCATGGTAGTGTGTACGCTAATAGCAAAGAAATTTTCTATTTACTCTATACATTTTTGAACTATTAGTGAAACACGTACCTAGCGTGAGCAGACACGTTCAACGACTCACTCTTGCTTGTTGTAACCAAATTTGGTAAGATATGTTTTACTTCTAAATGATGAAACATTTTTTAAAAATGAGTCAATAACATGAACAGATCGGTACCAGTCACAGCCAGGCACTGAGTCATTCCTTTCATTTAGTCCTGCTTCCTAGTTCCTGCTTAACAGACTTCACAAACATCATTTGTACTCTGCGGACCCAAGACTGCCCATAGCATCAGCAAATCTGTTAATATTCTTGATCTATGATTATGTAAGATCTGGGAATCGACTTGTGTCTGCCGTACTCTTCTGGCCCTTGAGTCAGCGAATACTTTTTGCCATGACTAACATTTGTTCATACTGTTCAAGCTGGAGATTTTCAGTTTAGCAAGTGAAAAACCTACAATCATACAAATTTTACACACTGTATGTTTAATCTTGTTTTATTTCTCAACTGGCGAAACACAAATCTGCCATGCACTTGTTATTCTAGCCTTTTTTTTTTTTTTTACATTGACGGCAGCCACCAGTAACAGTGCAAGTGCATTTTGCACATGGCATTTAATAATACTAATTGTCTCATGTTTATAGACACAACACTTTGCTTAAAACTGTCCACTATTATATAAAGCATTTTATTCCATTAATGGTAACATATTTATAGCACAAAGCAAGCAGTTTCAGTGCCATGTTCTTTGGTTGTACTGGTGTGCCTTATTTTATGTGCACCATCAAAAAACACTGAACTCAACCAAGAGCTATGCCGTGGACCAGAAAAGGAGCCCATATATATATATACATATATATATATATATATATATATATATATATATATATATATACACATATATATATATATACACACACATATATATATATATATATATATATATATATATATATACACA
>JAOUQZ010000044.1:29234100-29244100 GCA_028564935.1 Neosilurus hyrtlii
GAGAGAGAGAGAGAGAGAGAGAGAGAGAGAGAGAGAGAGAGAGAGAGAGAGAGAGAGGAGACAGACAGAGAAAAGAGAGATAAAGGACAGATAAAGGAGAGACAAAGAAAGCATACAAAGACAGAGAAAAGAGAGAAACAAGAGAGAGAGACAAAAGAAACAGAGACAGACAGAAAGGGGAGACAGTGACAGACAGAAAGAAAGGACAGACAAAAAGGAGACAAAGACAGAGAGATAAGAGAGAAAGAAGAGACAGACAATAAGACAAAGAAAAAAGAGACAGAGACGGACAGAAAAAGGACAGACAGATAGAGTCAGAAAGGAAAGACAGAGAGAAAAAAGAGACAGAGACAGAAAGGTGAGACAGGAGAGAGAAAAAAAAAGAGACAGAGTGAGTCAAAGAAGAGATGGAGGAAAAAAAAAAGATAGAAAGGAGACACAGAGAGAGAACAAAACAGACTGAGAAAAGAGATAAAGAGAAAGTAAAGACAGAGCCAGAGAGAAAAAAAGAGAAACAGAGCCAAAAAAGGGGCGGGCAGGAGGGAGGGAGAGGGAGCAGAAATGCTTGAATATTTTACTGGTGCCTGACTACACGCAGAGTTAAACCATCAACACTAAACTCTCACTGCTGCTTTAAGTTCATTTTCTTCATTACATGCAGTAATAAAACAGGTAATGAACAGGTTAAACAACTCAGCCTGCTGCTTTTTTATATAATACGTAAACCATTTCTCTATAATGTTATGCACTAGAGACTGATCTGAATGGCTGTAATAAACATAGAGGCCGACACTAAACATTTATTCAAAAGGTCGGTGGAAATGCGCTACTCTAAAACAGAAGCAGGTAACTATAGAAACACTAGGAATTATTTCTCAAAAATTATATTTTCATTCCTGACTCCAACCGTTTCAGTCATCCAAATATGAAATATGAGAAGATTAAAAGCTAATATATAAGGATTTATCACAACATTCTCTCCGGCCACAGGTCTGTACCCCAGTGCTGATGAATTCTCTCATCTGATTGGTCAGCAGGAGGTGGTTTAATTATAATCACACCTTTATATCAATGTACTTTCTCCTAATTATATCACTGCTGCTGTTGAGTCATCATGGGAATTATGTTTAAGGTTGATTTTAAGGAAAGCAAAACACTCATGGTAATATCCATATATTATTACTGTGTCAGACTCAGTTAACTTTTTTTTCTGCAATACTTTAAGTTAAAAGGTGTTTAGATGTGTATGTATATACAGGTGAAACTCGAAAAATTAGAATATTGTACAAAAGTTCATTTATTTCAGTAATTCAACTTAAAAGGTGAAACTAATATATTAAACAGACTCATTACATGCAAAGTGAAATATTTCAAGCCTTTGTTTTTTTGATTATGGCTTACAGCTTATGAAAACCCCAAATTCAAAATTAGATTATTACATGAAATCAATAAATAAATGATTTTAAATACAGAAATGTCAGCCCTATGAAAAGTATAATCATGTATATGTATTCAGTACTTGGTTTGGGCCCCTTTTGTATGAATTATTGCCTCAATGCGGCGTGGCATGGATGCTATCAGCCCGTGGCACTGATGAGGTGTTATGGCAGTCTTCAGCTCTTCTGCGTTGTTCGGTCTCATGTCTCTCATCTTTCCCTTGGGAATGCGCCATAGATCCGGTCAGGCGAGTTTGCTGGCCAATCCAGCACAGTAATCCCATGGTCATTGAACCAGGTTTTGGTACTTTTGGCAGTGTGGCCAGGTGTGAAGTCCTGCTGGAAAATTAAGTCAGCATCTCCATGAAGCTGGAGGAAGCATGAAGTGCTCTAAAATGTCCTGGTTCATGGCTGCAAAGACTCTGAACTTAATAAAGCACAGTGGACCAACACCCGCAGATGACATGGCTCCCCAAATCAACACAGACTTGTGTGCCTCTTCATTCTTACTCCAGACTCTGGGACCTTGGTTTCCAAATGAGATGCAAAATTTGCTCTTATCATAAAAGAGGACTTTGGACCACCCAGCAACAGACTAGTTCTTTTTACTTTAGCCCAGGTAAGACGCTTCTGATGTTGTTTGATGTTCAGGAGCAGATTGACAAGAGGAATACGACATTTGAAGCCCGTGTCCAGGATCCCTCTGTGTGTGGTGGCTTTTGATGCACTAACTCCAGCCTCAGTTCACTCCTTGTGAAGCTCCCCCCCTTTTGAATGGCCTTTTCCTGACAATCCTCTCCAGGCTGCAGTCATCCCTGCTGCTTGTGCAACCTTTTTCTTCCACACTTTTCCCTTCCACTTAACTTTCTATTAATGTGTTTTGGTGCAGTATGTTGAGAATATCCAACTTCTTTTGCAGTTACCTTTTGAGGCTTTACCTCCTTGTGGAGGGGGTCAATGATGGTTTTCAACACAACTGTCAGGTCAGCAGTCTTCCCCATGATTGTGCATTCTACTGAACCAGACGGAGAGACCATTTAAAGGCTCAGGAACCTTTTGCAGGTGTTTTGGATTAATGAGCTGGTCAGAGTGTGACACTTTAAGCCTACAATATTGAACCTTTTCACAATATTGTAATTTTTTGAGATTTTGGATTTGGAGTTTTCATTTGGGGTTGAACTACTTCACATGTAATGATGCAATCAGTCTATATAATATATATTAGTTTTACCTTTTAAATTGAATTACTAAAATAAATGAATTTTTGCATGATATTCAAATTTTTCGAGTTTCACCTGTAAATTTGTTTAGTTGGGCATGGCCATATTCCGATCTGGTAGTGACAAGCACACACGCCACTCTCTGCCTTGTTTATATTTGTTTCAATGACCACGTGGAAAACCACGCCTGACATTAAAAAAAAAATTGTTAGAAATTGTAATAGCGCAGCTCTGCATGGAGCACCATACTTAAGAGAAATTGGTATAGCGTCAATCTGATTTTTTTTGTCGCAAACATTGTGTCCATCCATCAGTACATATACAGCTGGGAACCCATTACTGCAGCACAATGCATTACTCATTTAAATAGAACGGCTTTTAACCCAATCACATTGAAGAAGCGCATGACGTTTCTGGTGTATATAACGTGCTTATGGAAGTGAATCTATCCAGCAGAATGGCACCTCTCTACCCTTGTGGTGTTGGTTTCCATTAAAGAAATCTCAATAGCGCAACATTTTCAGACAATATCAAAACTTTGGGGAGGGGGCGGTCAAAAAGTAATTGTTACATGACATTACGTCATCAGTAGCATCCACTTTTCCGGGTTATCCGAGTTCCGCTTTTAGGCATTGCCTACATCTTTATATTATAATCAGCACAGCATGGCATAATGGATCAATACAGTAATTTAGGTGTACATCTACAAGCAAGAATATGACCCTGATGAAGATAGCAGGGATAAACACATGTAACCTTGACAACGTGGCATGTTGACAGTCAGGAGAGTTGAGCCAGTTGTACATCACGATGCTACATCTACTGTATTGGGACCCAGCATTAACATTTTAATACAGCAACACAATCAGTAACTGTATAAATAAAATTATTAATATAAACGCTTCAAAATTTGAACATGTAAGTCTTCAAAAATAAATAAATTAATAAATGAATAATTCATTCATCTTCTGAATCGATTATTCCTAATTAGGGCCGCGGGGAGGCTGGCGCCCATCTAAATAAATAAATAAAAATAAAAAACAACCTTGTATTATGTTTGCCTTAAACATTTTGAAATGAGTCTCCAGTACCAGCTATTTGTGAATTCAAGGCTTTCTTCTTGTAATGTCTCTAAAATCACATTTAAATGTACTTATTTGTGAAATTATTTAATCCAATGTGACTTATAACTGAGACAACATGCTGTACAACCAAGCACTTGAGACGGGGTGAACACAGTGGCAGTTTAGCTGAGCTGTGACTTGAACACAAAAACAAAGCTATAACCACTGAACCCCATGTGTGTTTTACTCTCATTACTTGCATCAGAAAATCAGATATGACATTATAACAGATAACAGCAACCAATCGTTTCACAGACTTACCTCAATATTCAATGCAACTATAAACAGCACATGTTGCTCTTTAAAAAATAGAAATCTTTAGCAGACTGCAGTTATATAAGACTGAACCCTGTTGTCAAAAGACACCATGTTGTCAACCCTAGTTATGTTTTATTCTTTACTTTATATCTCAGTCTAAGATTCATAAAAGAGACACAGTCAGAAAAGAGATGTACCTGTCCAGCCAGGTGTCCGAGCATCAGCGCGTCACTTCCTGTTGGAGAGCTCACTAAGGGGAGTGTGGATTTCTTCTTCCTCCCTCGCTTTGAGGGTAGCGGGATGACAACAGGGGAGCAGGACGTGGCTTCCTCTTTCTTATCTGAGAGTAGCGACGAAAGGTATTCGTTTAGAGTATTAAAAAGGCTAAAGATGTTGAACATTATTGCTGAAGATTATTTGTGTGGCTTCTTTTTCAGGTTATTAGCAGAATGTGATGCAGTGTTACCTGTATGTACTGTTATCATAGTAGTTGTTGGATGCCCAGGGATAAGAGATGGAGCTGAGGATACGGGAGACACCAGAGTGACTAATCCCGCTGAACAAGGAAAAAGAAAGAGAGAGAGAGTTAACAGCTGAGTGGAGATAGTAGCTATGTTCACATACTTAAATGGCAGATTCTTAAACTTCGTGCTCACTGGGGCAAATATGGTGGCAAACGTCACAAACGGAATTTTTCACAAAAAAAAAAATCGCAGATTTCAAATGCAAAATTGGGGCGAACTGTTCAAGTCCGCACCGGTTTGCCTCAAGTGTGCTGGCTGCGTGAAAATTTCAAACATGCATCATATACAAAGGAGCTCGTTTGACCTGTTATGTAATCACTACCGTGTTATGAACGCCGAAATGAGTCTTTTGTATGCCTTTTTAGTGTTTCATTTACCACGTGCGTCTTCCCTTCGTCCTCCTAACGTGATGGTAAAGCTCACTTTCGCACCCATTCAGCCTCGGCAACTCGGCCTCTTGTGGTAAGAAAAGGATTCGGAGCAAAATTAATCCTGCTATGGATGGAGGTTTTGCTCGCACATAGCCGGCTGACACATGAGAACTATTGCTGGGACTGCTGCGGCTATTCCGGTGGATGTTGGAGGCATCCTGACACAAATATGGGTGAAGGAAATATGCTAATAAAACATGGTCAGCATATCAAAAAAACATGTGGTTGATTTGATCCAATGCTTGACCCACAGCAAATTTCAACTTGACCAAATGAATGAAAGCTACACCCTCTCGGTTCTCGAAGTAGCTCCCAGGATTTCAAATTATCCAACGGAGGAATGCTGAACACTTTTGGGGTAATGGCAGTTGTTTTTGGGGTTTTTTTTCTGTGCTGTATTAATCCTACAAGGTAAATTAGTGCCTCTGCCTTTAACCCATCCAAAATGAGCACACACACACACGTAAACAGTGAATACACACACTCGGCGCAGTGGGCTGCCAGGAGAGCAGTTGGCTGTTAGGTGCCTTGCTCAAGAGCACTTCAGCTATGAAGGTGGAGGAAGGGAAGGTGCAGCTCACTACCCCACCGCTGCATTTTTCCTGCTGGTTTGGGAATTGAAAGCCACTTCTGTAAACATTAGGCCACGGCTGCCCCTCTTCACGGTTGACCTCTGAAGACAAAAAAATTTCTAGCATGAAGTAATTCTGGCTGAGCGAGACAGAGTCTTTACACCATTCAGCCTTTTTAATCCCGGTGCTTGCTAATTGCACCTTTAAAATTATTTCCACATGCTAATTTAAAAAGGAAGGAGAAAAGTAAAGTTCTCTGTATATTTCCTTGTCATTCAGGAATACAGTGCTGGTTATTGAAAATAACGTGAAATGCACGCAGCAGAAAAACAGATATGCTATGTTACTGAAATCAAGACATTTCATTGTAATATTTTTTTAATCCAAGATTTTTCCTTTTCAACAGTATACTTTCTGGAGAAATATTAAAACACTGAACTTGTGTTTGTTTGCTGCCAATCCAACCTCACAAGGACTTTGAACAGATTCATGAAACAGATTTAAATAGATTAATAGCAGTCCAACATGGACTGGCCTTCTTACAGGGCAGTTTTATCCTAACTGAACCTCACACACAAAAGCAAAGGTGATTATTATTCTTATATTAAATAATTATTAACATTGTTATAAATTAGCATTAGCAACATTTTAACATTGTCAGAAAGGTGAATATAATTATGCTCAGACTGGTCTATACTGGTTTACTTTACAACAATGCGATATACATGAAGGGTTTGTTTGTTGGCAGAATTACACAAACGCTATAAGTAAATAAATATAGCTATGTGCGGATTTCATGAAATTACTACAAGAGGTTCTAAATAGTCCAGACTTTTGACTAGCACTGTATGTCACACATACACACGTCACTACTAACTTCCAATCACCAGGGATTCTGTAGCACTTTCAGGGCAGTCGGCTATTTTTATATAAGTTCTGAGTTACTATATCAGCTAGTTTGAAAAACAAAGAGCTGCAAGGGATCTCATTACTTTCTTTGTTTTACACTTGTTTACAATTTTCCTACATAGAAATGAGTTTCATCCTCAAAGCTGTGTGCATACACCCTCTAACAGGCAATACAATTACAAGAAGGCGTATGGCAGGTTTGTGTAAAACAGGGTTGCCTGTAAACAATTTCTTTGCTGTTGTAATTAGCCTAACAGGCGTCGGAGCATTCAAAAACTGAACGACTGCTTTTCTGACTGACAGGCGTCAATGAAAACTCTGCAGTCAAGATGAGTCATAACTTCCTGTCAGCCTGGGGGACAAGAGCTTATTAAATTTAACCATGTAAATGCCTTGAGGCAGTCTTGAACAACGGTTATAGCATAACTGGTTAGTGGTGTATAGTAATGGGGATTGTATTGCTGAGAAAAGCACACGTAGCTAAATTAAAAGTCGTATTATGATTTTTACCCAAATCCAGTTGACACAAAGTCATCTAAATATACCACAAATGTCCAAAACACTTTTCTATATTTTCTAAACTGCCTTTCAGCTTGCAAATCAGAAGGAGAGGAGAGTTTTTGAACCCAATATGGCCCAGATGGAAATGGATTGCAACGTGGACTTTTTGAAATCTCTTTGGGTTGAACAGCTTTCAAAGATTATGTTGCGAACCGCTAAAAAAACTTTATGTATGAGCCCAATTCATGTCTACTACCCTTCATAAACTGAATGTGCATCTATATGAAGGATTATGTTACACCATTCTTGATATTTAGACTATTTTCTTCAAAACAACCATGACCCCACCCCTTTAATTTATTTGCATTTTAAATGAGATATTCTATTATAAATTCAAAGCGAAATTGTCCTTCACTTCATGCTGTTTCAAAGGTTAAAAGAAGTCACTTCGTCTGTTTAGCATGCAGCCACATGTATACTCAACAATGTATTTTTAAGAAATATTTTAAATAGGAGGAAGTTTTAAGTGGATGAAGTAAAATAAGCAGGACGATTGCTGCAGTTGTAGAAGAGGAAGTTACTGTAGATCTGGCTTTTTTGCAAAAAGGCCTTATGGAGGCCCTTATGAAGGAGGCAGTACAGTACATTCATCATAAGCTGCTGACAACTCTGTGCTTGTGCTGCGAAATCCACCACTGTGATTACAAACAAGGAAAAACAATTAAACAAGTGCCTCTTCATATAATGCAGAAACTGGCCATTTTATATTTGGCCAACTGCAGGTGGGGACAGTCTCAAAAATATAATAATTATTATTTTTAATAAACTGTAAGAGTAGTTTCACACTTAAAGTCCATCCAGATAAAAGTGCTGGTTGAAGCCATTTTGGTGTTGAGGTATTTTACACACACACACACACACACACACACACACACACACACACACACAGTTAGCATAACTCTCTTACCAGTTCCAGGAAGCATCAGCTAACTTCCTTAGCTAGCTTGAAAACTAGATTTCATTTATTATTAGCAGTAATAAAGAACAGCTTAGCTGAACTCTGGTGGTGGTGATGCTATTTGCCTTTGCTGTAGCCTTGCAGCTATAAAAATCAGGGAAACAACTTGTGCTACTTATGAACGAGCCAAAAGTAGAAGGGCAAATGGGCATTTGAATAGAATCAGAATAGTAGAATTGGAAATTAAATATTCTACATGCTTTAACCTGATTTATATTGGTTTACTAACACGTATACTGTACATTGTTTCACCAGGACTGTCCTCCATGATGATTTTTTTGCTCCTCAGTGAGCAAAAACCCATTCAACTTCCGACAGAAATGTTTAACACCAGCTTACCCAGTACCTGTAGGTTTATAACTCAATGTTGTTAAGTATAACAGCCTATTGCTAAGAAGTTCACCATCAGCGAGGGCGATAAAATAATTCTTAAATAAATATTTTGTGTCGACGTATTGATTTATTTGCCACATAATAAGCAGGATAATGTATGGAAAGCCGTTCGTCGCTCTCTATCAAAAAATAAACTCCTTCAGTAATTGATCCACATGAGACCCCATTGTCCTCATATGTGAACATCATATTTTCTCTCAACTACCTTGTGGATATTTCCGTTTATTAAATATACATACCTAATATAAATGCGATTGGGTATTATTCTTTCACCAGACTCCTTCCTGTTTAAATATGTTGCCCAAGTTTTCTATTTATCAAGTGGTAAAGAACAGAAGTGATGTAGAGAACTGGCTAGACACATAACATTATGGCTCGGGTCCAAGGAGGTTGAAACCCATCCACTACACATCAGCATCTTGAACACTCTGTCAGATTTTATTTAGTGATAAAAACCAGTGTGCTGTTCTTACAAATCTAAAACCGATCAGCAGCCTACCGGACACTGACTCGTTTCACAACCACAATCATATCTACTTTACCAGCTGTCATGATTCCGGTGGACGGTACGGGCACCACGGTGATGCTGTGTGAGGAATGGGGTGGATGTGCCTGTTCCTGCTTCAACGCCCGACCTCCACCCGCTGCATCCATGGCCACACCCCCTGCAACTGCCACCACTGCTGTGGTGGGATAATGGGAGGAGCCATGTGGGTAGGCAGGGTTTTTGTCCTGTTGGCCCAGCTGCTCTTTCACCTTGTTTAGGAACACAGCATTCTCAATCTGACACACACACACACACACACACACAGCATTAAAGGAAAATGATGTGGACACACGGTTTAGGATATGTGTGCGGCACTGGACGGGGATGGCTGCATTGGTTCTCACCTGTCCTTGCACCGGAGACCAGAAGTATGAGTTGAAATGGGAATCCTCCATCATTCCTACATAATGAGTAGAGCAAAAATTGTAAAAAGTGTAGTAGTACGAAGTATAAAGCTGGTGGATATATACATTGAGTCGATTTTCCGTAGAACAGTGCTCGATACGTCGAGGTAGAGCTAAATATATTGTATGTGGGAAAAAATAACAGTACTAGGGATGAAATTGTAGTAGTTATTTTTTCCCACATACAATATATATATATATATATATGCGCTAATGGGTGACTATAAGCAGGATGACAGATCATTGTATCAGACAGATTAATTTAAAAAAAAGTAAAAAGATATTAAATAATTAAAGTGCTGCTTTGAGGAAAACCAGAATGTGAAAGTGGATAAAGAATCTGGAAAGAAGGGCAGATATTATTTATACCTAAAGATAAATCTGGGTTTAAAGTGAAACTGAAGTAATGAACCATCATGAATAATAATAATAATAATAATAATAACAGTAGTAGTGGTGCTTATTATTATTATTATTATTTCTTGTGCTATCATTATTGCTCATGGTGATATTATTTATTATAAGCCATGCAGTCTGGTGATAAAATCAGAGTGTCGGATGTGCAGCAGTGCTCAGGGAGTGAAATGAGGAGCCATGATGAAGGTCCCTGAGAGAAAGCAGGACGGTGCAGGGAGGGTTGGGTTGCCCCGCGGCCCAGAGCGA
>JAOUQZ010000044.1:29245466-29264712 GCA_028564935.1 Neosilurus hyrtlii
TATATATATATATATATATATATATATATATATATATATATATATATATATATATATATATATATATATATATCACTGTATACACACATATCTTGTATAGATTTTATAATTTCTATATTATCAAGTTTGTACAAGAAAACACTTTAGATTTCCAAACATTGGTTTTCCAGCACAAAATGAAATGTTACATTAAAAAAATGTTAGCACAGCATGTCTATAAAGAAAGAAGCATATTTCATTTAAGAGACCACTTTTCGAACAAAAATATAATGAAGGCTGCTGAGATTTACATGCAAATAAAGAATCAAGTGTGAGTCAACATTTTCAGGAAAACTGTGGCTGGTTCTGTAAGACGCCCGGTACATACTGTACTTGTAAAACTGCACAAACTCTACCTGATACTATTCTATTTTTAAACAAAAAATCATCACGCCTAATACTGAATTAGTTTAATTTATTACTGGTTACTGTGCCTTATAGACTGTTTATGTAGAGATCTTTAATTTAATGTCTGTATTTATATGTAAATATAAGGCATGCTTGTTCTACACCATTCCTGTGTGTACAGTATGTACTGGGTGTCTTACACAACCAGCCACAGTTCTCCTGGAAATGTTGACTGTCACACTTGATTCTTTATTTGCATGTAAATCTCTGCAGCCTTCATTATATTTTTGTCTGAAAAGTGGTCTCTTACACGTAATATGCTTTCTTTACTGATATACTGTACTGTACTATTATTATAATAATAGTAATAAAACAATTCAGTCATGAGAAGCTGCTCTCAGGGCAAAAGTTTAGAATCTCAACAAAACTGAGCTTTATACATGAGTGATATGATGCGATTAATATAAGATCCTGTTCTGGGTTTGCCAAAAGGCATGTTGGAGAAACACCAAACATGATCATGTAAACAAAAGTGAGCTGTCTGGCGTTGTCACGGGCTTCGTGGTTGCTTCTCTAATATCCTCTCCACCTGTTTACTGAAAATTTAATTTTTGCTTATTGAAGTGTTTAATATGACTTTTGTTTACAGTGGGCATGGACACTCATGTAAACGTAACATATCCTCTTTTTTAGGAGGTAAATACTTGTCAAACAATTTAATGTGAACATGTGCTTGACATTGTGATTTGGATTCCCTTAGGGTTTATTTGGCTACAGTATAATCACCTGTTCATTATGCTGTTTATTACATGTCTACTTACATAATAAGTAAGATTAAAATTGTGTTGTTTGTTAAATATTTATGCCACATTTAATAAATATATAACAGTCTGCTGAATATGGGTGGCACGGTGGCGCATTAGGTTAATTGGCTCTTCCAAATTGCCCCTAGGTGGGGATGTGGGTGTGAGTGATTGTGTTGTCCTGTGATGGACTTGCGAGGTGTTCAGGGTCACCCAGCCTGTGCCCAGTGTCGCCTGAGATGGGTGATATGACCACGTGGTACCGCAATCGACCAATCAGAATTGAGTATTCAGATGAGTCTCGTAATAAAGTGAAACTGCCCTCATCCCTGTCCTCATCAGTGGTGTGGGTTGTTAAGTCTGTGGTGTTATCCTGATGAAATCTGTTTCAGGTCCAGTTTGTACCAGTACGAAGTGTTCATGGAACAGTGCAAGAATGGGTAAATATACTGGACTTATTTTTAAACATTTTTTGTGGGGAAATAGCATCTATGAGACAGTAAAGTCTTATTTGCAGACTGACTTAAATGTTGCCTGTGTACAAACTTAGGGAAAAAACAAATAAACAAACAAAACATTTCCGGAAGTCGGTGAGATGTTTCAGTGTTGCTGTTCCAATAAAGGCTGAACTACAAACTGCTCTCTAATGATTATGAAGTGCCCTAGTTTGGACTGGGAAGGCATTGTGAAGTACCCTTAAAAGTCCACTGAGACAGGAAGCACGGAGCTGTTTGTACTTCAGCCTCTCTGTTTGTTGACTTCCGGGTTCCGAGAGCGCCTTCCACGTTTACACTGATTTCCGCCCAGCAGGGGATGTGAAGGAACAACAGCCTGGGCAGATCTACAGCATGTGTGAACATTTCTTCTAATTCATAGCCTTGACAAGAGCTTATCCATCAGCACGAATCCATATCAGCTGGGTTTTAAAGCCACTGAGTCAGGAGTCGGAGGTGTGCAGATGGGGGAGGTCAGGAAACTCCAGAAGAAGTTGAGGCAGATTGAAAACCTCGAGCTCAGAGTTTCTCTCACCCCAGAGGAGGCAGTGAAGGTACACAGGTCATGCTGTATGTGCATTTGTCCTCACATCTCATTCACTTTGTTCAGATCATGCACTTCTCATGCACACTCATGGGTCTGGACCAGAACAGCCCTACAGTCCTATCATCCAATACCCTCATGAATTTAAAATCGTTCTACAGCCATGGCTTTATACAGTAATACTTCTAAACATACACAGAAAGGGTTAACTGTCAGTGATGCAGTAAACATCAACAACACATGATCAAATCAGCATCTGAATGCTGCATGTCTGAACTGTCCCAAGACTCCATGAAAGGCTTACGAATACTAGACATAACAGATTTAAAGTTTTTACAACATGCAATTTATCACTTTTATTTGCAGTTAAGTCGAGGTAACCCCACTATACCACATTCTCATCTTTTTAATATTAATATTAATACAAATAATATTTTTAATAATTAATAAAATCGGTACCAGTCAGGCACCATTGGCGTAAGAATTGAATTAATTAACCTAATATAATTACTTAGGGCGGCACGGTGGCGTAGTGGTTAGCACGTCTGCCTCAGATCAACAAGGTCCTGGGTTTGAGTGCCGGACTCAGTGTTGTTGTTTTTGTTTGGATCATCTTCCCATGCTTGCGTGGGTTTCCTCTAGGTATCCAGTTTCTCCCACATTCCAAAGACATGCACAATAGGCTGTTTGGCTGTCTCACAATTTGGCCAGCTTCAATATTTCTTTGTCTTGCGATATATATCCAATACAAATTAGGCTTTTCACAGCAGTATATTTAATTGCATAGAGACTAAAACTAGACTTTTCAAAACAAGTTGCTTTTGCGTGAAATAATAGAAATTTGGTGTAAGGTCACATTTTGGATGTTATTTATGAATGATAATTACAAGTACATACTAATTTAATTTTTTAAATAAAATATGCCATCATGGATAAAACTACATTTTATATATTAAAACATATTGTGTTATTAATTTACATGGTCAGATTACACATTAAACAGATTATTGATCCAGAAAATAAAGTTACGGAAAATTAAAATATCGCCAAATTTCGGTCAAAATGTACAAAATTGAAGGTCTCTGAGGGACCACTCAGACTTGTTTTATAGGCCTGAAATTTTTTACTGGATTATTTTTTCATCAACCCTCCTAAAATAAGAGGATGTGTGGAAAAAAAAATGTAAACTTTTTTAAACATTTATTTCCGTATAAAAGTTGGGCACCCTACTGCACAGACACACAATCTCTATCAGCACTTAACTCTCATACCCTGAGTTAATTATAAGTTATCAACCAAAATTGATCTTGCAACAGATAATCCATGTTTGGGGTAAGGTTCATCTGTGATGTGGTTCTCTTATTAACCTTTATGCAATGGACACCATGTTACACTTCTTCTTAAACATCTCATGAGTGAACTACTACATTTGATAATAAACATGGGAAATGGTATAAATTATTCAAAGGCCAAAATGTTCCTTGAAATTAACCAATTTCCACTGAGACTGAGATTAAATATTTATTGCAGCATTTGTTGCACAGGTCCACAATACACTTGGACAAGTGGGTTTTATTTTGCTACCTGTTCACAATGCAGTGGTTTTTAGTTTGTGCATAGCGACTATTAGGCTTTTGTGGTCCAATTATTTAACTGCCTCAACACAGTGTTAGACTTCCATGATATGCCGCGAAGTTTACTCAGATTACAATGGCTTGCAAAAGTATTCATTACCCTTGAACTTTTCCACATTTTGTCACGTTACAACCACAAACGTAGCTGTATTTTTTTGGGATTTTTTTGTGACAGACCAATACAGAGTGGTGCATAATTGAGAAGTATTAGAAAAATAATACATGGTTTTCAAATGTTTTCAGAAATAAAAATCAGAAAAGTGTGGTGTGCATTCATATTCCTATATCATATTCACCCCCTTTACTCTGATAAAATCCAGTGCAACCAGTTGCTTTTAGAAGTCACCTAATTAGTAAATAGAGTCCACCAAAGTTCTGTTAAGGTCTCAGAGATTTGTTAGAGAACAGTAGTGCACAAACAACACCATGAAACCCAAGGTGCACACCAGGCAGGTCAGGAAAAAAGTTGTGGAGAACTTTTAAGTAGGGTTATGTTATGAAAAAATCCAAGCTTTTAACATTTCACAGAGTATACAGAGTTTAATCCATCATCTGAAAATGGAAAGAGTATGGCACAACTTTAAACCTACCAAGACATGGCCGTCTGCCTAAACTGACAAGCCGGGCAAGGAGAGCATTGATCAGAGAAGCAGCAAAGAGACCCATGCTAAGTCTGGGGGAGCTGCAGAAATCCACAGCTCAGGGTGGGGAATCTGTCCACAGAACAACTATTAATCATGCACTCCACAAATGTGGCCTCAATGAAAGAGTGCAAGAAGAAAGCCATTGTTGAAAGAAAGCCATGTGTAATGTGGATGACTGAGCAAACATGTGGAAGAAGGTGCTCTGGTCAGATGAGACCAAAATGTAACTATTTGGCCTAAATGCAAAACGTTATGTGTGGGAGAAAACTTAACACTGCACATCACCCTGAACACAACATCCCCTACATGAAACATGGTGGTGGTATCATCATGCTGTGGGGATGCTTTTTCAGCAGGGACAGGGATGTTTATGGAAAGATGAATGAAGCCAAATAAAGGGCAATCTTTGAATAAAACCTGTTAGAGTTTGCAGAACTCAGAGACTGGGGCGGAGGTTCACCTTCCAGCAGGAAGACGACCCTAAACGTACAGCCAGAGCTAAAATGGAACAGTATAGATCAAAGCATATTCATGTGTTAGGGTCAGTCAAAGTCCAGATTTAAATCCAATTGACAATCAGTGGCAAGACTTGAAAATTGATGTTCAAAGATTCCCTCCATCCAATCCAACTGAGCTTGAACTTTCTTGCAAAGAAGAATGGGCAAAAATTTCAGTCTCAGGATGTGCACAGCCGGTAGAGACATACCCCAAAAGAACTGCAGTGAAACGTGGTTCTAGAAAGTATTGACTCGGGGGTGCTGAATATAATTGCACGCTAATGTAAATTTAAATTAGCAAACATTAGAGAAAATAATAAGAGAAGTACATTAGTTCACTGTGTATATTAGGGATACATGGAATGTTATGTTCAAAAATGGGAAAAAAATGTTTTGAAAGCATTTAGATGAGCATTTTGTTTAAAAATAAAACACAACAATCAATAAAATTCACCGGATGATTAAAATATGTATATGTTTATGTGTAACAGGAGATTTTGGAAGGCTTGTCTTTCATTTTTCTTCATTTATGAACAGAAAAGAAACAAAATCTCATAGGAAGCTTTGCTTTTACGCACTGCCTAAATCTGTATATTATTTTAATGTTAACATTAAAAAAACTTAAACAGCCAGCTGGGTTCACTGACACCATTCCAAACTTCACGGCTGGTATTATTATTACACCTCCATTACTTTTCTTAAAGCTTAAAAGATTAAATTGCTAATTTCTGGCTTTTGTATAGGTCATTGATTTTGGAATTTATGGATATTTTTTTTAATCACAAGCAGAAGATCAATAATGCACAAGTCACCGCAGTACCCCACAGTACTTTACACCGGCATTATAGTTAATTAATGCTCATTAATTAATTACATGTCCTACCTTTTCTTACTCTGAGACTGTTTTGCTATATATACTCTGTGCTTACTGAATGTTGCTGTTATTCCACAGTCATGCTGATGTGATTTTGTATATATGCGCTGAGATAAGTGGATGATGGACTACGTCACTGAATTTTATAAAATAAAAGTTTTGTTGTATTATTGCTGTAAATCCAAATCCCGTAACATTATCTGTAATAATAAAAAAAATTAACTGGAGGCATAAATACAAAAGCCATCCTGATGGTCTCCATGGACACAACTTCGCAAAAGAACAGTAATTACCTCAATTCATTTTGCACCTCCCTAAAGAACACTTTGTTTCATTTTAAACTGGTTATTTTCTCACTTTTAAAAATTTCATGCAAAAAGAGAAATGAAAAGAGTTTGTGGCTTTTTAAGGAGGACCACTGTGATCAGTGTGATCTTGACAAGTGAAAAAGCAACAGAGTTTCTTATGTCATTACTTATTTTCCCTCAGAGTACACAAGGTGAAGCTACAGTATATGATTATAAAATCTCACCAAAAATCTGTATGAAGTTGTGCTTACTTTTATGCTAATTAAATAGGGAATACACAAACGATTGCGTCTGGTGGTTTTACAGCATTTGGCAGACGCTTTCATCCAGAGCGACTTACAGAATAAAATGTGCACAGTGGTGAAGTGGTTAGCACGTCCACCTGACTGCAGAAAGGTTCTGGGTTTGAGTTCCTGGCTCCGCAGGTGTATTTGCATGTTCTCCTTGTGCTTACGTAGGTTTCTTCTGGGTACTCTGGTTTCCTCCCACAGTCCAAAGAGAGCACATTCCAAAATGTCCCTAGGTGAGGGTGTGAGTATGAATGTCTGTGAATTTGTTGGACCTGTGATGGATTGGCAAGCTGTTTGGGGTGTACCTTGCTTTTGCCCAGGGCTGTATGAGAACCTTCTAGGGTGAAAGTGGTTTGACAAATGAATGAAAGAATAAAGAGTTAGATGTTTTAGTAGAGTAAGTAAGAGTGGGAGCAAAATGACAAAAATATTTTTAGAGGAGCAAAATGTTATTCTGTATAGAGTAAAATTTTGTTCATCATAATAAAACTTTTATTTCATGTCACATTTTGCACCAGTGTAATTTAACCAAGCTTTAGTATTAACCAATGAAGGTGATCAGTGGTTCAGTGGTTAGCACTATCATCTCACAGCAAGAAGGCTCTGGGTTGGAAGCTTGAGCTGACGGTTTCGGTGTGTCTTGCGGAGCTCCCCCTGGGCTTGCCTTAGGTCACCTGTCTACTCTGAATTGCCCATAGGTGTGAGTGTGAATGGTGGTGTTAGTTCTGGAATAGAGTGGTGACCTGTTCAGGGTGTACTCCGCCTCTACCCAAAGTAAGCTGGGACTGGCTTCATCTTCCCCCATGACTCTGACGGATAGACGGTATAGAAAATGGGTGGATAAACTTCCTGTCTTCTCCATGCAGACGTATTTCTGAAAAACAGAAAGTCTGTGCATTCTTAGTAGGCTAAATTATTCACAGCCTGGACACTTTGTGAAAATACCTGCATTATTATACAGTTACAGTGTTATCATGTGACTTTTTGTGTATTTGCGGAGAAGAGAAGACGTTTCCTGGGCCCAGTAATTCTGATCTTGTTTACTCTTGAAGTGTGACACATACAATGCATTCGAAAAGAAGTCTATTTTGATTCTATTTTGCCATTAAAAGTCTACCCACCCCTGCTAAAATGCAAGGTTTTGTAATGTAAAAATGAGACCAAGAAGAATCAGAGGCTGACAAATTTAGACCACAAGGAAGAATGGACAAAGATTGTCAAGTAGGGATGTTAATAAACTCTTACACAAAAAGACCGATTGCTGTCATAAAATCAAAAGGTGAGTCAATAAAGTATTAGTTTAAGGTTATGCATATTTATGTAGCCATTTTATTTTAGTTTAGTATAATTTTTTTCCCTCTAAGAATATCACTGGTTTGTATAATTTTGCAGAATATATGTCACATTAAAGGAGGAAAATGCTCTGAAATTATTTATCTTGTTCTTTTTTTTTTTTTAAACATCACCTGGAAGTTTAAGAAGGGTGTGTAAACTTTTTATCTCCACTTGTATGTAGTATAATGCTAGATGTAAGCATGGATAAAATAAAAACTGCTGCAGATACACTGCAAAAAATTATTTTATGAGCTATTTGTAAAATCATATAGCTTACAGTAACATTTATAAACAGAAATCATACTAATTACATTATATTAATAATAATATCATATAGTAATGAATACCTGATGACCCCGCATCCTATTCAGGGTGGAATCCAACATCATGCATTGACGCCAAACATGACCATGATAAAGTGCTTACTAGAGAACGTATAAATCATGACTAGTTGCAGCATTCTGACTGCTACCTTTTCGTATTGGATACCAAATATCTTGACACATATGCCAACAGTAGCAGCTGTTCCATTCTCCCAGAAGACAAATCTGCACATCAGTCATTTATCTCTGTCAAAGCAATAACATAGCTTTCCAGTGACCACAATATTTTTATCTGCCAAGACGAATACTGCTAGGAAATCTCAGCACATTTCAATGGCTGCTTTGTGGTCACATAAGATGTACTCACTCACTCACACGATGATTTTTATTTGGGATGGCAAAGTGATAAACCACCCTTTAATAGTCTGGTTTTAGCTTGTTAATTTTACATGAATTAATCAGGCAGATCCTTTCATGTGAAGCAGCCGAGAATGTGACGGAGAAAGCTTTCTAAGTTTAGAAACATTAACAACGGACTTTCCACCAGCTGGTTAGAAACACTCTCTCTCACTTACCCAAACCGATTAATCCTCCGGGCGGGATGTGTGTGTGTGTGTGTGTGTGTGTGTGTGTACTGGAGCCTCTGGCAGCCGACCTTACGCAAAGTCGGGGTACACCCTGAACAGCTCACCAGACTACCACCAGAGAACACACACACAACCATTGACGCTCACACCTGGGGGGAATTTGGCACAGCCAATTAGCCTAATGTGCATGTTTTTGGACTATGGGAGGAAACCGGACCATCTGGAGGAAACCCATGCAAGAACATGTCTTTTCTGCTGTTGCTTTTAATGTGATTTATATTATAGAACTGTTGGATTCTCAGGTCAAAAGCTGTGCAATTATTTTCTGTAGCCCCAGCTCTGACAGCACGTCTGACGATACCACAAATTTCAGGTTTATATTAATGTACTGGGTCAAAACCCTATTGTTTCTGTAGTAACAATACAGTCACAGGGATTTATAAGGCAGACACTCGGAGTTATCTAAGCCTTACAATACACAGATTAAGACAGTGCTTTTTTTTATATAAAAAAGAAAAACTAATCATTTTCAGGGTGATGTTTTCTGTATGGAGACATTTATTGAACTTTTATGGAAGGTGTTTGTAATAGTCAGCAAGTTTTCAGCCACCAGAATGTCTTCAAGACATTATATTTTCTTGGTGACATGACAAATGTGTTTTTTTCTGTTTTATTAACTTTACAACAGAAGAAAAAGAGTGGTTGATGAAAGACTGTCTGTTTAAAGCTGCTCTAATTATCAATTGTGCTGCAAAGGTGAGGTGGACACGTCTAAATAGACAGAACACAGTGGGGACTATTTAATGCAATAACATCCACTGAACCTGACTTAAATAATTGTTTTCGTATATACTACACATAAAAGCAAACTAAAATAAATTTTTATTGTTTATTTTTACATACATTTTAACCATGGCGGAGGCAGGTCAGGTATACCCTGAGCTGAGCTGAGTGCTGTATAGCTAATGGCATGATTTTAAATCAAATCACTCACTCACTCAATCACTCATTTGCAAACAGCTTAATCCTACTAGGGTTGCGGGAAGGCAGGAGCCTATCTCAGCCGATACTGGGCGAATGCGGAGTACACACTGAACAGCTCACCATATCATTGCAGGGCAACACCTGCAACCATTCACACTGACACATTACCAACAGACTTTCCACCAACTGATTAGAAACACTCTCACTGACTCACTTGCCAAATCGATTAATCCTTCCAGGGTCGGGGGGGGTTTGCTGGAGCCTAGCGCTGCTGACGAAGGCAGGGTGCAACTGAACAGCTCGCCAGACTATTGCAGAGAAACACAAATAACCATTCATACTCATACCTAGGGGCAATTTTGACTAGCCAGTTAGCCTAATGTGCATGTCTTTGGAATATGGGAGGAAACCGGAGTACCTGGAGGATACCCATGCAAGCATCGCCACGCCAGGGGCTCGAACCCAATACCTTGTTGCTGTGTGGTGGACGTGGTAACCACTACGCCACCATTCCGCCTGATTAAAAACAATGTGAGATCATTGAAATCATGTTTTGGTTTGTTTTTCCTGTGTTTCCATACAATATATACTAAAACTTTGAAAGAGTATAAAACACACCATTATCGAGCATGGTTTTCTTACGTTTTCATGTACTATAAACTAAAACTGATTGGATTTAAGGTTGAAGATGGTACTGGGTGTGATTCCTGGGCTACGCCGTTTCTGTGTGGAGCTTGCATGTTCTCTCCATGCATGGGTATCCTTCAGGTAATCTGGTTTCCTCCCACAGTCCAAAGACAGGCACATTAGGCTAACTGTGTGTGTGTGTGTGTTGCCCCAGGATGATTTGTTAAGCTGCTGGGTGTACCCTGCCTTCGCCCAGTATCGGCACCAGTCTTCCTGCGACTCTAGTAGGATTAATCAGTTTGGCAAATGAGAGTTAGAACAGGAAAAGGAATTGACTTGCTTGTGGACATTCTGCAAAATTAAATCTAACTGTAAATGTTTAAAAGGTGTTTTTGTGAGTAAACTCAGATTTGAAATCATTGGTAATTGGTATAAATGAAATAATACACTTGCTTTTATTGAGTGATGTAACAATGTAGCTTATTTCTCTATAACAGCTTGTCATGATTTATGCGTTATATATCAGTAATGCTCATCCAATAAGGCCTGCGATTCAGTTCTGCTTCGGTTATAGCCTACAGTTGTGCACACAAGCAAATTATTAAAGGCAAGGAGGAGCATTTAGAGAAGATTGCTTTTCCGGTAATGCAGCTGGACTGTGTTTAAATTTTTAGTTCTTGATTACCAAACCCAGTAGGCTCTACTTTACATAAAGGCAGGTTCAGCCGGCTTACTCCACATAATCCAAAGGCAGAAAGCTCAAAAGGTGCTCACTCTTTAGGCATCATTCTTTGTGCAAACCCTCATACAAGGACAAGCAGCAAATTCCAAGTTAAATGTCAACGATGACAAGCAGACAGTGGTCAGCTCTTATGATTTGCAGTTAAAAGGGGTTGGGAAGATACTTTGGTCGCCTGGTTCCAGTTTAGTTTTGTGATGTTTTTTCTGGGCAGTTTGCTGCTACATTCAACACCATAATGTGCGATTGAAATGGTGTAGACAGTCGCTGGTGCTCAACTTACAGCACATGAATATGGACAGTTACTGGGCAACACCATGAGCATGATGGTCTCTTCACTCTGAATAAGGGAGTCTGCTAATTGCTGTAAATGTATATCTCAAAGCTGTAGATAAACCTGACTTCTTGTGCTGTCACAAATGATATTCTGTCCAACATTGATAACAGGTTTCTGACGTGAATATCAGATTGTGATCCTGGCCACCCCATGCAGCGTCTATAAAAATTTTCCTACAAGTCAGAAATTCACAATGATATCCTGGCCATTGCTTTATTGATTTATACACCACAAACAAATGGCTTGTGATGGCAAAATCATCTCAGTTAAAGTGAGTAGCAGTTTTAATAACATTCTGTACATTCCATTTCCTTCATTGTCTGAACCTCTTAATCCTAATTAGGGTTGTGGGAAGGCTGGCGCCCATCTCAGCGAACTCTGGGCGAGGACGTGGTACACCCTGGACTGCTCGCCAGGCCATCGCAGGGCCATTCTTTACATCATATATCAATTCTTACACTTTCTTTCTTATACATTTTGAGACACGGTGACATAAATGACTACTTTTTACAACTGTGGTGAGCAGAAAAGGCATCTCTGAAACTATACAACAAGCTACAGAAGCAGGAGACCACATGGGGTTCCACTGATATCAGCCAAGAAAGAGTCTTCAACACTGGTCTTTTTCTTTTGAGTCTTTTCCATCAATAAGGCCCTCAAAATTTTCACCCTCAGTACTGCAGCTCACTGTATGTTTTTTGTTTTTCGGGCCATTTTGTGCGACAAAGTTAATCTTCGCAGATCAGCAGTTTCTGACATACTCAAACCAGCCTGTCAGGCACTACTAAGCATGCTGCAGTCAGAGTTACTTTGATCAGCTTGAATGAGTAGGTATAACGGTATATAATACAGTGAGACATATAGCAGAATTTCTGAATGCAACATAAGATCTGTAATCATGCTAATTGTAGTTTGTGTGCTTGCTTCTCATTTACTTCAACTTAATTTGCATGCAGAGGACATAATTCTCTCTCTTTCTTTTTATCTCTCTTTCCCTCACTCAGGTCTCGAAGAAGGAGGAGCTTCGCAGCAGATTGGTCGAGCTACTGCTGCAACTTTCTGGCCCGCAGCAAACCCACTATATATTGAGCGACAAGAAGGATAAGATGAAAAGACAAGTGCAAGAGTGAGGCAGACGAAGAATGTGTTTGTGTATTTGTGTATCTGAGGGCAGTGGTGGCTTAGTGGTTAAGGTGATGGGTTACTGATCTGAAGGTCAGCGGTTCAATCCCCACTATCACCACTGTTGGGCCCTTGAGAAAGGCCCTTAACCCTCAGTTGCTGAGTTGTATAAAATGATAATTGTAAGTTGCTCTGGATAAGAGCATCTGCCAAATGCTGTAAATGTAAAAATGGAAATGTATCTGTGCGTGTGTGTCAGTGAAATTCACCTCCTGTTGCCTGTAGCTATTCCTCCTCTTTCTTGTTGGTGCTCTTCACACTAAAATCCCCAGTGTCACCCAGAGAGTATATATGAGAACATTCGAATTATATATACACTCTGGGTGTTAATTCAACACTTGGGATTTTGCTGTGTACATTCATTCATTCACGTTTTCTATGCAGTTTTGCACCAAAGGCACGGTGGATGTTGCTGAAAATCCCCCAAGACGGAACTTTGAGGGGATTATTCAATTTAGCAATATCCACCGAGCCTGAGGCGAATTATTGTTTTAGAATTATACTACACGGGGACGTTAAAAAGTTAATTTAAAGTGATGATAGTTGTACTATATTTTTATAATATTTTAAGTACCACAGAGGCAGGTGAGCTCTGCAGTAGAGCAAAAGGACGTTGGGTAACAACATTTTCCCACTCATTCATTCTAGTATATACTACATGGAAACACAGGAAAAACAAACTAAAGATTTTTATGGTTTATTTGTCCATTTTAAAGTGCGATAATGATGTTGCCATTTGCCCCAAGTGATTGTGACAGTCCGTGTCTGTCATTTTGATTATTTTAAGCATTATCCATTCTAGATAATGTCTATTAATCCCAAGATAGTGGACCAATCATATCACATCACTAATGTTTGTTAAAACATAGAGGTTGTTACTACACAGTGCTTTTGAACTTTCCTGTATGAATGTAATAATATCCTGTGATGGTCTGGTTTCATCCAGTGTGTCATCCCACCTCATGCTTCGGATCCTGAACCAGCGTGACCCTAACTAGTACAAAGTAGTTACTGAAGATGAATGAATGATGAAGGAATAAATTTATGAATGAAAGTTCTTTGTTGTTGCATTCTGACTGTTCACCACAGAGAGAACAGTAGAGAGCATCAAACAGATCACACTCCAGCTGTGAAGTTAGCACGTGAAGACCACCAGGAGAAGGAGAAGAAGAGTAAAAGTACGGCGCAGGAGGAGATCGAAAAGAGAGAGCATGAAAGCCAGGAGCTCCCAGATCCAGGTCAATCTCTCTCTCTGACATTCATTTGTTCCTGCTCAGACTTCTGAAAGCTCCACATCCCAGCCTGTTGTGACTGATTCTGATTCTGGCATGTGATGTGTAGCACACATTCAGGATAAAATGTCCTTATATTTAAAAAAATTTGTCATTTTTAAGTTCGTAAAATATACAGCATTTCTCTTCCAGATGCAGAATTCACATCCCTTATAATATTGTGGGAAAAGGCCAAGTTTCGCCTCAGGACTCTAAAAGGTCACAGTGACATCATCACTTGTGTAGCTGTAGTGGATAATCTCGTGATTTCTGGCAGGTACTGGAAGTTTTTTTTAAAGATGACGAGAAGATGTATAAGCTTTATGACTTTAATAGCCCATGAAATCACAGCTGCATGCTATACTCTTTCACAAGTCGTGATACCACAGTGAAGGTGTGGCATGTTCCCACGGCAACGGAGCAGCGCAATCTCGGAGGTCACAGTGGTGGCGTCACTTGTCTTAGTACACCACCTGCAGAATACTGCAGGAAATTAGGTACACACACGGGCACACACATGGGCACACACACACATGCTCATGCACACATGACTGACAACTTTTTACATGTCCATTCATTTATTTGAATTTCTATTCACCTTGTTTCCATCCACATTTTATTCACTTTGGTTTTATAATCATGCTTTTTGGTAATGTGCCCAATAACCCCCCCCTCCCCCCCCCCCCCCCCCCCCCACGTCCCTCTCTAGCATCTGCTCTGCATCTGTCTGAGAAGGAGAGGTTTATCATAAGTGGCTCCACCGACTGCTGTGTACGAATATGGACTCTGAGCTCTGGTGAGTCACACTTTCACTGTTTTTAATCCTGTCGATAAATCCAGACTTCAGAATCCACATGAATCATACCTTTCATGCACACAACAGTTGCCTAGTTACACACGAGATCCTATTATTTTGTCGATGCATTGTTATGAAAAGAGCCATGAAGTTGTAACTATGATATGAAAATATGATGCTAACGTCTGCCTATCAGGGATGTGCCTTTTGACTCATTTGTACCATTCAGATAATTATTAGAGTTAATGAAGGGATATTTTGTAAACTGCTGGAAGGGGGATGGAGAGGCATAATCGATGATCATTTTCCACTGCATTTAAACGTTCCTCCTGTGGGTGGCAGAACATGTGTGTATATGTTTGAGAGGTGTCATACAGAGAAACAGTGAACAGAAATTTAAAAAATCCACAAATATTTAGAGCTTAATATTGCAGCCTGACATGCTGATATGAGTGCACTGACATCGCTACAAATTCAAACTGTATGAAAGCTTGAACTGTCACAGAGCGTTCCAGAGTTTAACCATTCTGAACAGGCCGCATAAAAATCATATTCCATTATTACATCATTAGAAATCTCAGTGGTGTTGAACATGTTCATAATAAAATGTCACCACAGGTATTTCTACATTGCATTTACTAAACTAGTGAAATATATTCGGTATATACTAAACGGGAATGGCACTACCTGGTTGTTCTCCTGTCGGGATTGAGAAACAATATTCTGAGTGGATAATGCATGAATCAAAACGATGGACACAGTTTATCATAGTCACTTGGAGCAGGTGGCGTTATCATTGACATGCTTTAATATGCCAAAATAAACTATGAAAATCTAGTTTTAGTTTGTTTTTCATGTGTTTCCATGTAATATATTCTAAAACTCTGAATGAGTGTAAAAACACATGGTTTAATTATGTTTTTGTTGTAGAGTGTACCAAACTATGAATGAGTATACAAGGCAATGTGAGTAATACAGCATTTGCTGGGCTTGGAGTGTGCAGAGCTCACCTGACCTGCCTCTGTCATGGTTAAAATATGGAAAAATAAAGTATAAACATCTTTTTTTTAGTTTGCTTTTCTTTATGTTTCTGCCTAGTATATAGATAGACTCTAAAATTAAGTTAAAGAGACACAGGTCTTATAATCATGTCATGTTTAAAAAAGGCTGACCCTCACCCCTTCAGAAAACTTTTTTGGTGTGCTTTTTTAAGGTCATCCAGCCATAGGCCTGATGAGCTTAAACCATGGCATTGCAGTGCTTATTTGTCCGTCCATATGTCCGTCTGTCCAGCGTCCATCCACAATTTTCAGAATGCTTCTACTAGCTTATTTCTTGACTGATTTTGATTTTGTTTGTTTTATCAGATAAGGCTAAGTGTGGTTCACAAACGTCTGAATATCAGAGTAATAATAATTCAGTAATGGGATACTGTCACCTCACAAGGCTGAAACATTCAACTCCAATTCTGTCCCTTTTTGTAACTGCAAGAGAAAATCGCAGCATCTTCATCTCTGCCACTTCTAGCTCCACATCCTGTCATTTTGACAGTGCTACTAGCATAGCTGACCTCATTACTGTAAAACCTTCCCTTCACTCTTGCAGATACCCTTCCATCACAAATTATTCCAGCCACTCTTCTCCATCTATTCCACCCTGCCTGCACTCACTTCTTCACTTCTCTACCTCCACCTCTCCAGACTCATCTTCACCTGTACCCTGCTCTCACTACAGACCACAATGCCTTCTGCAAACCTCCATGGCCACTCTTTCCTTGACCATGTCATTCATGCCCATTGCAAACAACAAGGGGTTAAAGACGATCTGAATGTGATCCCACTTCGACCTTGAACCAGTCCCTCATTCCTAACGCACAACACACTACTGTCACACTGAGCTCATACGTATTCTGTTCCACCCTCACATACTTCTCTGCCATTCCTGACTCCCTCATGCAGTACCACCAACTTCTCCTTTGCCACTCTTCTTTATGTTTTCTTCAAGTCCACAAACATGCAGAACAACTTCTTTTGACCCTCCGTGTTCTTCTCCATCAACAATCTCAAAGCAAATATGGCATCTTCCATGGAATGTATCCATATCCACAGTCCCCCTCCTCTCAGCCTGGATTCCACTACTCTTTCCCATGACTTCATGGTGTGACTCATCAGCTTTATACCTCAGTAGTTACTGTAGCTCTGTACATCCTGCAAAAGGATGTAGAGGCTTCCTCTCACCTTCCAAGCTTTTGTTGAACAGTCTGGTTAAAGACTCCTCTGCTCTCTCGCCTTAACATCTCCATGCCTCCGCTGTTACATCATCCAAGCCAACTGCCTTTTATTTTCAATTCAATTCAAATTTTATTTGTCACATACAAAATCATACACAGTACAACATGTAGTGAAATGCTTATTACGACTGTCCTATATTTGAAGAAGAAAAAACTGTCAGTATCATAGAATAAAAAGTATCAATATCAAGAAGAAGAATAAAATATCAATAACTATTTGGAAAGGAAAAAAGCACCCATAGTTAAAAGTCAAATATAAAAATAAAATATAAATGTAGTGACGATAAATAATATAGTATGTAAAGTGTCGGTGCAGTATGCACACAAAAATATCCAGTGAGTGTGGTTGTTGTGTGTGCAGAGTAGTGCAAGGTATACAGGCAGTGCAGTTTGTGTGTGCAACAAGTATTCAGTCTTCATCCTCTTTATAGATGCCCTCATTTCATATTTACTAATCCCTCACATTTCCTGGTTCACTCTTTCCACATCATCCAACCATCTCTCTTTCTCTCTTTCACTTTCTTCAGTCATCAGCTTCTCAAAATACTCTCTCCACCTTCCCAACACACTCTTTTCACTTGTCAGCACATTACCATTCGCATCCTTTTTGCATTACATCTTTCCTTCTGCCTGGCTAGTTGTAATAAGTTTTCTCTTTCCTTTGTGTTCAGCTTCTCATACAGTTCATTATTTGTCTCTTCTTGGCTTTTTCCATCTCTTTCTTTACCTTGTGTTGCATTTATTTGCATTCCTGTCTACTTCCTTCATCTCTCTATGTGTTCCAGTTCTTTTTCGCTAACCTCTTGATGCTTTCCTGGACTTTCCCACTCCACCACCAAGTCTCTTTGTCCTCCTTCCTCTGTCTGGATTCCACCCCAAGAACTTTTGTCGCTTTATCCTTCACCACAACTTCCATAGCTGTCCAGTCATCCAGCATCCCCTCACTACTACACTGCTCTCTGAATTTCACACAGCAGTCTTCTTCCTTTAGCTTCCATCTGATCTCTGGTTCACGTCTCACTCTCCTCCTTTTCTTCAATTTTAAAGTCATCCTACACACCACCATCCAATGCTTTATAGGAACACTATGCCCTATGTAGTATATATAATGTCAGTATAGTAAATAAAGAACAGATTTCAATATTTACAATTGACAGTGAATAATGTGTACACCACTCATGGATGTTTATCTATATTTTTGAAATATATGCATGAAATGAAATATGTGTCATAACCTGCTATGTGTCTATCTTTTTGCCAGGCCAGTGTGTGAAATCAATCTACACTTTTAATGCTGTCACAAGCCTTTGCTTCATAGCGGAGTGGGAAGGATTCATTGTGACAGGCTCAGGTGAGGGTTGTGCACATATGTGAGAATAAGTGCATGCATATTGCTGTGAACATAGAATATGGGAGCATTTTTTATAGACTGGTGATGAGTAAATAGGTAAAATCATATGTATATATGAAATACAGTGCAGCTTGAAAGTATGTGTTAGTAGATTTTATTTCTACATTTCTGACGAAAAATGTATGCCTGTACATAGGCACTGCCCAAAAAGAAAGCTTCTTATAAGAGCTTTTGAGGTGTGTTTCTTTTCTGTTCAAGCCAATTATTGTGCCAATGTCTTGATGAAGCAAACGATTTCACATTTGGAGCAGTATTCAATTTTTAAACAGCATTATTCTGGTTTTTGGGTGCCCTAGATCAACACACAGACCCAAAAAAATAAGAGCCTGTGGTGGTACACATATGGACAGACAGGCCATTAAAAATCAGGTTGATGCATTGCCATATTCTCTAAAATATTAAGCTTTAATATTATATATGGTCATTTATTCAATGAGGAAAATTATCTAATATTACATATGTGATATACTCAGCTTTAAAATTGGACACATATATGTAAAAAACACACAAACAAATCAAGTTTACTCAGAAGGCTTTTCAAGAAAATTAAATCACTTAAAAAGTCATTTTGTGGTTATGGGTCACATAGCTGTAAGTGGCAAAAAAAACCAAGCTTTTGCTTTCAGTATGTGGTGGTATTTTGTGGTATATTCAGTAATAGCTGCAACTAAACTAGTTTGCGGGAACTGCTGATCAGTCATGCATGTTGACTTGGAGAAACTGTAATCTATTGCTCCTTAGAGAACACCTTTAAGTACTGGATGCTGGTGAGTTTCTTCACTTAACCCTCCTGTTGTGTTCACTACCCGCCCCTTACTTTAGTGTTCCCGGTCAAAATTGACCGGTCTGTTTTAACTGCTCTTAAATTTTCACAAAAAACATTTTTCAC
>JAOUQZ010000044.1:29277078-29289310 GCA_028564935.1 Neosilurus hyrtlii
TGTGTGTGTGTGTGTGTGTGTGTGTGTGTGTGTGTGTGTGTGTGTGTGTGTGTGTGTGTATATATATATATATATGTTTGTTTGTTTGTTTGTTCAAATTAGAAATTAGATTATTTAGTGCATTCATTCTTATACGTTCGGATTCATAGCTATTCTGTGACTTAGTGGTATAAACTACTAACTTTGAGGATATAATTAGACTAAATGTGAACAGCATTAATCATTCATTAATGTTGATAAATGATATACTATGATTAATATCTCTCCGCTTCTCTGTATACTGTATAATGTTCCCTGCAAATCGGATTTTTTCAGTCTCCTAACTGTCTTGTCAGTATGACCTTTTAATAACGCGCACATTATGTGTTGATGGAACAAAAAGTATTGACTGAAGTATTGACTTGCAAAGAATATTCATACCCTATTTACACATGCTGTCTGGGAATGCATTGAATTCCTGTATTGATAATAATAAAAACATCAAAGCCCAACCTTGTGTTCATCAGTTGCATCATGAAGTGGCATTAGCTGTCAGGACACATAGACCCGGTGGCGTCATCTCGACATCCCTGTAGCTCCTAAACAATGTGCAGCGTATTAATCAGAGGAGGTGCTATTAACTCATTAACTGCAAGTGCAAGCCATTTCCTTGAAGACACACGTCAGCCTTCGCTCTTTAACTCTTTAAACCCTTTAAACCCTCAGGTCCTGACTCCATTCCCTTATCCAATTAGTTTCACTCTAGTTACCGCATCATTTATTCTAATTACTGAACAATATGCTTTACAATGAATAACTGAACAATAAGCTTTAAGGGAAACAGAACATCAGATTTTTAAATTCAAAAATGTCCATAACCTCTGATAATAAAGGGAACCACCATCTGGATTAATCCTAACTATTTAATGTTAATGAATTAATGACTTTTTAACAATTGTGCTCTGTTGTTTGATCTCCAGAGGGGACGTGAACGCCAGACGAGACAACCGATTGGACAGTTTGCTTGTGGAATCCGATGGAGACTCACAGGAGGAGAGTGAGGGTGAGAGGAATAGAGACAGAGGCTACAGCTTTATAACAGATATTGTTTAACATTAACAGTTTATTAAAATTAGTATATACTACAAAGGAAACGGCCTGCTCTGATTGGTCTGCTACCTGGGGATTAAAAGACATTATTCCGAGTGGCTAATGATTCACACAAAATACCGGAAATTTTTAGCTTGTCACAGACAGTTGGAGCAGGCATGGGGTTGGTGGAGTAGTGGTTAGGGTGCTGGGCTCATGATTGAGAGTGTGTGGGATCGATTTCCCGTTAGACCCACCTTAGACCCTCGTTGTAAAAGTTCATAAACACAAGTGTTAGCATAAACACCAGTTAAATACTGGTAACCTGTGATGGACTAGTGTTCCATCCAGGGAGTGTTTGAACTCTTAGTCGCTTCACGCTACAGAAACCAGAATAATGAAACCAGCCTGATGAAAAGCTCAACAGACTTTACTTGGAGCAGGCAACGTCATCAGTAATTTTGGTCACGGAGAAGCTCAGCTGACTCTGGGTGAAGGTGAGACACCCAGAACAGGGCCAACACACAGCACCATCCACACTCACACCCACACTTATGAGCAATTTGGAACAGGCACTTAGCCTAATGTGCATGTCTTTGGCCTGTAGGAGGAAACTGGATTACCCCGAGGTAATCCATGCAGGCATGTGGAGAACATGCAAACTCCACACAGAAACGCCATTTTCAAGCCCAGGACTCGAAACCGGGGCCTGCATGCCCCAGGATCATCATCACACTTTATTATGAAACAAATTACCCAAATAAATCTTTTTTAGTGTGTGTGTGTGTTTTTTGTTTCTTTGTAGTGAGCCTTGAATAGTGAGCTTATATAATGAGGTTCATATGTTTCTGTGTAGTATATACTAAAATTCTGAATAAGCATAAAAACTGTCTCTCTCTAATTAATGTCACTAAATTTAATCGTGCTGTTTCGATGCTGCCTCGACGTGCTGTCTCAGGGACTATTCATCAACATCCACCTTGCCTTTGGCAAGTTATTGTTAATTAGTGTATTCCATAACGCAAGTGCTCATGACCTTTAACGTGAGGCTCAAGTATGCTAAAAATACCAAAACACATCTCTTTCAGCAGAGGATGATGAAGATAAAGATGAAGACTCCATGGCTAGTGCTGTATCGGGTGCAGAAGAGGTGTCTGGATCATCGTGGCTACGCTGCGTCCTCCAGTGAGAGAGAAAGAAATGAGAGAGAGAGACTAAAACGTGAGGTGTGAAGTTTAGCAGATTGTGCGAGTGGCAGTGGGGCAGAGAGCGCGGGTGGACAACAGCTTGTTCTTCATGTAAATGTTGCATCATGAAACCAATAAACGTGCCATGCTATGACCGTGTGTGTGTGAGATTATTTATCATCGCTGGCACTCCTGTCTATAAATATCAGGATGCCACTTCATTGTGGGTCTCCTCCACCCAACACCAAATTAATGTATATCGATTTTCTTCTGGCTCTACCTGTTTAATTTATTCTGTCTGTCCTCCTGAAACGAACAAAATACTTTTCTTTTATGTGTCTTCAAAATCTGTTCCTCCCCGGTCTGTTCAGTGAAACCAGTTAAAAAGAATAATTAGCATTTAAATATGTTCTTTTTACAGGAACAACCACCCTCCTCTCTGTTTCTTTCTCTCTCTCTCTCTCTCTCTCTCTCTCTCTCTCTCTCATATTCTTTTTTCCAAACTATCTCTCACATGCTCTCTTTCTTGTTTATGATCATTCTCTTCACTTATGCCCTCTTACTCTCTCTCTCTCTCTCTCCCTCTCTCACTCACCCTCCCTCCTTCCTTCTCTCTCTCTCTCTCTCTCTCACTCTCTTTCTCACTCACTCTCTCCATGTCTCTGTCGCTAAGGCAACCAATACTTTTTCTCACTCTGACACACTCTGGCTTTCTCCCACTCCCTCCATCAACAGCGAGCGGTAAGCATGTGGACTGACGAATGTCTACACTCTAGTGATCTTCATGCATTTGTGTGTACGATTGTGGGTGTGCATGTGTGTGCATGTGTTTCTTTGTTTCTCATGAAGGAGTGTTAAAGATATCTTCAGATCAGAATCCAGTTGTTGAGTTATTGCCTGGAGCTGGATTAAAGAAATAGATATGTCTACAGGTGCGTGTGTGCATGTGTGCGTGTGTGTGTGTGTGTGTGTGTGTGTGTGTGTGTGTGTTTTGGGCAATATACCCCATGAACATGCTGTACTGCTTTAGTTTCCTTCCTAGCTATGAATAATTTAATTAATCTGAGTGTATGTGTGTATGTAAATTATATTAGTGTGTGTGTGTGTGTGTGTGTGTGTGTGTGATTGGTTTTGTGTGTGTGTGTGTGTGCACGCTTGTGTAATTGGTTTTATGTGTGTGTGTACTTGTACTTGGTACATACTGAGGACCAGAATATGTTTTTAACCAATAGAATGAGGACATTTTTGGGATGTGAGGACATTTTGGCTGGTCCTTATTTCTTCAAATTGCTGTTTTAGTGTAAAGACTTGGTTTTAGGGTTAGGGTAACAATTGGTGTTTAGCTTATAGTTGTGATGGTTAAAGTTAGTGTAAAGGGGTAGGGAATGCATTATGTGGGTAATTGTCCCCACAGCATCATAAGTACAAGATAATTTGTGTATGTGTGTGTGTGTGTGAACATGTGCCTAAATGTTCCTCTGGTATCATTTTGTGTATGTTTTTGATATTTGAGGTTATGTATGACTGAAGGATGTGAGTTAACGTGTTTGTTTGTGTTCTCCGTCTCAAGCAGCAGCGTCCTACAGCCATCTGTTTACGATCTTTCAGTAAGTGTCAGGAGCCAAGCGCTCCCACTCTCACTGTCTGCCTCTTTCAAGAGATGATTGGAGGAGCAAAAACCCAGTGAAAAGAGAAGCGATGGAGCGATGGTAAATAGAAAAAGAAAAAAAGTGGAAATGCTTATTGAGTCACTAAAAACATCAAACATCAGTGGCATTAATATTATTTCTTTTTTGTTTAATTATTCATTCCTGTATAGGTCCATCCCTGGACACAGTGCTCTCTTGCACCTCCTGCTGGTTGCTGTCATCATTTGCCCCACTCCTTGCCACGCTGGTGACGAGTCTGCTGACATGCAGTTGTCTGCCACACCTCAGGCCACGCCCACTCCATTTTGGGCAGTCGACTGGGGTCCCACCGAGGATGAGATGCATCACTTCCTGCCCAGTCCAGAAGCTGAAGGCGTGAAGCATTCTACTCCCGAGGTCTGGTCGGGTCACAGGAATGCCCAAGCCAATCAAACCCAACTACACTCACTGTCCATCGAAGCCAAGGACTCAGAAGAGGAGCCAGAACGAGATGCAGAGGAAAGAGAGATTGAAGAAGGTGGGCAGATGGATGGAACATTAAACTGTCCACTACCCACAATGCCTTTCTTTGAGCTTTGACTTCCCACACAGAGGAATGTGAACATTTTAGCTGCTTGTGGCATTGCAAGCTTTTAGATTTTTTCAGCTGCTCCTGCACTTCTTTAAATTTTAAATGGCTCAGTACTATTTCTCTGTACTTGTGTTCTTATCTCTGCTCCTCTGCTTTGTATTCCCTAATCTGTTTTATTCTTTCTCTCTCTCTGTAGTGGATCCTCAGTTTTATGTGACCGTAACTATCTCATCTCTCCTGATTCTTTCTGCACTCATCATTTCGGCCAAACTCTGGTGAGGTGATTTCAGTACTTGATCTCTCCTCGCTGCCTTGTGTGTGTGCGTATGTGTCTGTGTGTGTACTTGTATTAGCTACATAGTGAGCAGACTATGAATACTTTATGAAGCAACAGAGCGAGGACATTTATGGCTGGTCCTCATTTCTTTTAAGGGCTGTTTGAGGGTTAAAACTTGTTTTAGTGTTCAGGTTAGAATTAGGTTAGGTATTTATTTGTGATGGTTAAAAGGATATAAACCCAAACTTAATAAAAGCTTGCATACATTGTATATGTCTTTGGCATTAAATAAATCATTAACCTGGAAGTGTTGTGCAATAAATGCACAAAGGTATGCATGAACTCGAGCAGACGCTTGTGTGATGTCTGTAAACATAATGTAGTATTATGTGCAGATGTGTCTAGTTTTATTTTATTTCAAAGTTAATTAGTTTATATCAGATTTGTTAATTTAATACCTGTATACTGTTATTTTTGCTGTTATCTCGCCTTATTGGAACTGATGCATCCAAGCCCTATTCTCATGATTTCGCACTCTCTCATGAGTGTAATGGACTACAAATGGCAGCTTTTTCAAACAGGCTAATGCAAACTATTGAAAGGATTTTAGAAGACTGTAATTTCAAAAATATAAGTAAAAACCACCTGATGAAGGAAATGTATTTATTTTAAGTTTAACATGAGTTTCATTTTTCTTTTTAAGATTAGGAAATGCATAATTCTTGTCAGTACAAAATCTTTTTGGGGACTAAATGTCTCCACAAGCACAGGAATTTCTGACAGATTTTATATTATTTGGCTGGTTCCCCTAATATAAACAGTTTAATTTTTCAAAATCTGCAGCATTAAAAAATAATAATAGAAGGTTTTTCCTTTAGGTTACTGAGGTTAATGCTAGACTCAGGCGTTGCATAGCATTAATTAGCTGCCTTAATAATTAAGTCAGTGAAAGGATAGGAGGACAAATGAGTGTGTGTGTGTGTGTGTGCGTGCGTGTGCGTGTGTGTGTCTGTGTGCATGTGTGTGTGTGTGTGTTTGGACTGATAATGCCATACTTCACACACCAGAGCGCCAGATTTTCTCTCGGTTATCTCTGAGTGAGGGGAGGCTGCACAGCTCGAGGAAACGGCATGATGTTCTGCCTCTATTGTGGAACCCTTTCCCATTTTCTCTTGCGGAAAGCTTTAATTTGTCCTTTGCTGGAGGGACCTTCAGGCAGTGTTTTTAAATTATTGAGAGTGCTGCAGTTGATCAAATCTGCAGATACATCTCATGATGGATCGAACTCATCTGGTCCTAAGCCCAGGTCTGTGTTATGGCAGGGGATTATACTGATGCAATATGAAGTTGCAGTGTGAAATCTGGTGTAGAAATGTACAGATTTTATTTACAAAGGTTTGCTGCAAATGCATCAATATTAGTACTGTAATGCATCAGTGTTAGTACTGTGAGATTTGTGTAGATTTGTACTGCGTTTTAGTACACATATAGAACTTAACAGGGTACACTGATGTGTAGGAGAAAATGGTGGAATACATGTTTTGGAGGATGTTGCCATTGTGGAATTAAATAGTTTGTGTGCTTATCTGGAGGATTTTGTGTGTGTGTGTGTGTGTGTGTGTGTGTGTGTGTGTGTGTGTTTCAGCTTGAATTTGTGAGCCAGTGGAGTGATGTCTTTGCTTTGCCGAGTACATTCACTCAATCCCTAAGAGATCACAGGGAAATTTTAGTCCTCGCATAGATCAAGCAGTACTCCTTATCATCATATTAACTGAGTTGCCATCAATTTGTTGTGCAGCCTCTTATGGAGAAATCATACACACACACACACACATACACACACATACACACACACACACACACAGTGCATTATGCATTCTGTGTGCATCAGCCTCCTGCTCTCCTAACGACTCTCCGCTGGTTATTGCCTCGCACTCAGAGCAGAACCTGATCTTGCTCTTTCTTCAGCCTGTCTGTGTGTATCTGTATGTGTGTGCACTTTTATATGTGTGTGTAAGGCAGACAGCAAGAAAGAGCGAAAGAGAATACTGTGAATATTGCATGAACAGTCCTCTGCACTCTCTACCTGTAGCTCTGAATCTGTCACAGATAATAACTGTAGCTGGCTGTAATTTGACAGACGTAAATGCTGTAATTATGCACAGTGTTTCTCTGTCCTCGGTAATGACAGTGCGTGTGGATGAACACAGTGAGTGCATTAACCCGCACTCAGCATCACTGAAATGGGAACGGCGCTGTTTAACGTCTCAGTTTTCTTCCTTTTCTATGAGTTTCTACCCAAGTGATGTTCTTCTTGATACCCCCCCTCTCTTGCCCAGTTATGACCGCAGCCTCTCTCAGCGTCCTCCCCCTCTCTCCCTTGCCATCCCTCGTCCTCTGGCCCAAGACGACAGCAGGCACACACTTCAGAGCACACCCTCGTTCCCTGACAGAGAAAGGTACATTTTGTGTGTGTGTGTGTCTGTGTGTGAGAGAGAGAGAGAGAGAGAGAGAGAGTATGGTCGTGGGGCAAATATTGGAATATGGCTAAGAATATCTGATGACCATGTGGGAACACTTGGCTGGTTCTTTAAAGCAAAAATTGGAAAGTAATTGGCAATGTGATTGGAAGGATAGATAGAAAAATTGTTTTTTGTTCTATGGATGTCAGTGCTGATTTGTGTGAGGAATCAGCAGTCAGTAGTGTGCATTAAAACAGATCCTGATGTGTACCACAAAGTGGAAAACTTGTAGAGTGCTAAATGGATAATTTCTGCTTTTTGGGAATGATTTCTTCCACTAATCATCTTATCAAGTGTCCATGCAGAGAGAAGGGGAGAGGCAGGGTGGGGAGGGGAGAGAAATGAAAAGAGAAACAACCTGTGAAATCTCTACTCCAGCCAGGGGATTTCAAACTTAATTTCACACAAGATAAACTCTGTCCCTTTGCTTTCTTCTCTCGCTCTCTCCCGCTCTCCCACACATTCTCACGCTTTCTCTCTTTCTTTGCAGACTTCCCGTGGTCAATCTTTGAAGAGCTGACTGTCAGGGTTGCTAATCACATCCTATGGGCATGAAATGTAGGGGAAAAAAATGGGTAAATATGAGAAGAAAAACAGAACATGCAAAACTGCATGAAGATGGACACATGAAAGAGAATATATGTGTGGATGGATAAAGCTCTGAGGATTGGGGTTGTATGTATATGTGTATGTATATATGTGTGTGTGTGTATGTATGTATATGTGTGTGTGTATATATATATATATATATATATATATATATATATATATATATACATACACACTGTATATTGGCACATTTTCTGGAAGGATGTACAGACATGGAACGGAACTTTCTTTCAAGCTGGAGATCCAGGCTCTTTTCTTCAGCCATTTTCTTTTGGGGGGGGTGTAATTGGGAGCCTAATTTGCCATCACACATAATATAGTGTTTTATTTCTGTACTTATTGCAGATATTCCCGAAGGCTTAATAACTACTACCTGCTTGCTGAGCTGTAACGTCATCTTTCCAATTGGTTTACAATCTGGTTTATTTCTCGTCCCGTTTAGTGATTAATTATCTCGCACAAACCTGTTGTTGTATTTCTGATGCCCTGTGTAGCATTTATTGAGGTTAAAAGAATGACTACATTTTGTGCCAAGTGTGTTAAATGTAGCCTCTTTTTTACGGATCGCTCTGTATTTCGACTGTTCTGTTTTATATAGATCTCACTCTTGGCAACAGCAACGTGCTGATGTTTACAACCATAAAGCCCAACAACCTCACACTAGAAATCCTACCGAGCACTACAAAACACGCCTATGATGTGTTTCTCATTAATGTTTACAGAATCGTGGATGCACATTGGTGAATGTATTATGATGACTTCATATATTGGCAGACAACGCCATTGTCCTTGGTGTTTTAGCTGCTAGAGAGGCTTGCTGATGATGGAGTATCGTAATTCAGGACTGTCTAGAGAACTTACTGCATTGTATCGAATGCTTTGGGTAAGGTGTGTGAAGGGTTCCGAATGGCCAAGAGAGGAATTTTGACTTTTAAAAGCCATGAATGTGCTGTGAATGTTGTAATTTGGTGAAACTCCATAGTGCGTGATTGAATTGTCCATCCACATGGCTTGGATGGTGCACACCAAGCACAATGGCTATGGACCCTTGTATCTTGAAAACCTCATATTGTATGCTGTGAATGCATAGTGCATGCCGCTCACCTGTAATATACAGACACACTTTTAGCCACATCTGTTACAACACCAGCTGTCATCTGACAATGCTCTTTTTATTTAACCTGGTCATTTAACCATACAGTTTTATTTTTCCAGAGTTCGGTTCATTTTTCACTGACATCTTAATTGGTGACAGGAAAATTGAACCACTCCATAAAGTCTTCTCCAGCACATCCCAAAGAATTTCAGTAGGGTTAAAGTCAGGACTTTGTACTACCAATTCATGTGTGAAAATAATTCCTCATGCTCCCTGAACCACTCTTTCACTACATGAGCCCCAATTTTATATCCATGTCATCAGCAAAGAAAAAGTCCATTGATTGGATAACCTGTTCATGCAGTGCATTCAGGTCATCACTGAATTTATTTTAGTGCTACATAATGTTGCTGAGCCTCGACCTGACCAACTGAAGCAACATTGTCATGGGGATTACGTGCTGTAATCAAGGCTAAAAAGATATTGGCATGCGGGACTTCTTTTGGCCGGGCAGTTTATCTTCCATATGTTTTGTGCTGCAAGACAAACCTCCATGTTGTATATTTATGCGGTTACAGAACAGCTCAATGTGAGATCATTTTTGGCAGTTAATCAGGCATTAGCATTATCCACAGTTTAAATTACCTAAAGTATTTTCTGTAGCAGGAAAGATTAACAATGTCAAGGGCTAAAGGCAGAAGACAATGGTTATGGGCAGAAATCCATTTCCATACCATAAATAGGAGTAAGGTATATTTCAGGTGGGTTAAAAACTTAGTTAATACCTCAATAAATATACATACGAGTACATTACTCACTTTATATATAAAACCCTTTTACAAATCTCATCTAATGTCACTAATAGGAACTGGGGAATGGTTCCACATGGCTGACATTTTCACTCTTAATCTGCTGCTCAAACTGCAGGAGTACAAAGCAAACAACTTGTTTTTAATCTCTCCTCAATTATCATTTCTAATTAACATAATTTGTAAAGAGTTACTGACAGTTCTGACACTTGCACTTCATTACCACCTTTTTTGGGGGGTTGGAATGTTCAAGAACTGTACTTAACTAGAGATGTTAACTAGAGAATTTCTTTTTCAGTGCTAATGCTGATATTAATCTGATATTTTCTGTAAAACTGCAAAGCATTACATTTGAATTTTTATTTTGTATCTGAGGCACTTTAAAGTTAAGCTGTTTTACGAAAAAATTACTTACATTGTAAACATCCAGTGAGCTGCAGTTCTGCAGATGCTTTATACTTCTCAATTTAAAATGGCCATACTGGTTTAGTAAGGCTACAGTAAATCATATACCCACTCTGTACATTTGGTAAATGGAAAAACATTATATCCAACTTTGAAGCTGATGACTTACAATAGCTGAAGATCATGTGGAGATCCATTCCTGTCGGCCAAGAACAGAAAGCTGAGGCTGTAAAAATCTAGTCTGGTGATAGGGTCAGATATTGGCACAAACAGCATCAGAATTCATGGACTCCACCTGCTTTGTGTCAACAGGTTGGCAAAGGTGGTGTGATGGTGTGGGGAATGCGTTCTAGGCATACTTTGAATTGGTTAATACCAATCATCACTTGAATGCCACAAACTACAAAAGTATTGATGCTGACCATGTACATACCTTCATGGACACAATTTACTCAGCATTGTTGCTTCAGTCTGGTTTCATGTACATGACAACATAGTCCCCTCAGTCATTGGATCTAAATCCTGTGAAACACTTTTGGAATGTGGTAGATCGGGAGGTTCGTGGCATGAAAGTGCACCTGAAAAATCTGCTGGAATTGTGTGATGTTAATATATTAATGGACCAAAATCTCAAGGAAACCTTTTTTTAACGTGTGGGATCCATGCCATGAAGAATTAAGGCTGTTTTGAGAATAAAGGGAAGGCTTTATACACACTATTAAATATATAGTGTTCATAAAATTACTAAAATTGGCCAACTAACAAAAGTGAAAGAATTTTTTATACAGTGTGATCCAAAAGAATGACATTAGATTAACATTGTTTCTATTTAAAACTGGGAATAAAATGCTACAATTCTGAAATATTCAAAAGAAAGTAAAAGTCGAATGTTTATTACTGATGACTGTGCACTATTTCTAGGTTTCTATTTAAATGTAAGTGAATGTGTGAATCTGTTTTGTACAAAAGGTCAGATTTTCCTCCAGCTGAATCTCTTCTACTGAAGCAGGTGTTCAGGTGACACTCTGATGGATTTGATCTAAAATGGATTATTAGGTTTTGCATAAACGTATGGAGTCCGTTCCAGCTCAAGTACACGCTGTCATTAAAGCAAAAAGGGACAAAACAAAACAACTCTGAATTTCATGGAAATATTTCACGATGTAAACATTTCTTTTACATTAAAAAAAAATCCAGGTCACACTGTCATTGCCTACATGGGCGTTGAAGTCTCCCAGGATGACGAGAGAGTCCCCAGGGTGAGCGCCCTCTAGCACACCCCCTAGGGACTCCAAAAAGGGTGGCTATTCTGAACTGGTATTTGGTGCATAAGCGCAACCATCAGGACCCGTCTCCCCACCCGGAGGCGGAGGGAAGCTACCCTTTCGTCAACCGGAGAGAACCCCAACACGTGGGCACCGAAACAGGGGGCAACAAGGATGCACACACCAGCGCGCCGCCTCTCCCCATGAGCAACTCCAGAATAAAACAAGGTCCAGCCCCTCTCTAGAAGTGTGGTTCCAGAGCCCAAGCTATGTCTTGAGGTGAGCCTAACAATATCTAGTCGGTACCTCTCAACCTCACGCACCAGCTCAGGCTCCTTTCCCGCCAGAGAGATGACATTCCATGTCCCATAATCCAGCGTCAGTAGCCAAGGACCGGTCTGGCAGAACCCACACCCTCGGCTGCCACCCAGCTCACACCACACCCGACCGCTATTTCCCCTCCCACAGGTGGTGGGTCCATGGGAGGACAGACCCATGTCTCCTCTTCGGGCTGGGTCCGGCCAAGCTCCATGGGCAGAAGCTCAACCACCAGGCGCTCGCCTTCGAGCCCCTCCACCAAGCCTGGCTCCAGGGGGGGTCCCAGTAACCCGCATCCAGGCAAGGGAAACTGTGTCCTTGAAATTTTTCTCATAGAGGTTTTCTGAACCACTCTTCGTCTGGACATTCACCTAGGACGTGTTTGCCTTGGGTGACCCTACCAGGGGCATAATGCCCCTGACAACATAGCTCCCAGGATCATTAGGACACACAAAC
>JAOUQZ010000044.1:29289410-29304405 GCA_028564935.1 Neosilurus hyrtlii
GAAGAGACCCCGGGGCCGACCCAGAACACGCTGGAGGGACTACGTCTCTTGGCTGGTCTGGGAACGCCTTGGCATCCCCCTAGAAGAGCTGGAGGAAGTGACTGGGGAGAGGGACACCTGGACCTTGCTGCTTAGGCTGCTGCCCCCGTGACCCGACCCCGGAACAAGCGGATGAAGATGACATTATAAAAATTTATTTTCAAAAACCAAATCCAATCTTCATTTGTTAGATCAGTCCCATCTCTATAGTTAACTGATGTTAAATATGTTTGGAGTCTAATGTTAGGCAAGCTAAACATACAATGATAGATATTTTGTAATGATTGCGTCGTTTTCTGATGCGAACATGCAGAGCCCCTATAGAAATAAGTTGGCATATCTGCCTTCTTCATCTTCTTCATCAGGGAACTACCAGATCCTTCAGGCTTGTTTGAGAAGAGCCACCTTACAAATATAGAGGTCAACATCCTGGCATAATTTCACCCACTTCCTGATTCACACCACCTAATTTCACTTTCTGCTACAAACTGATAAGTTATTCAAGCAGAGAAACCGGAGATTCTAAACTAACTAGTGAACAGATGTCCACAGCACTGGAGACCGCAGATGGAGGACACAGTGTTGTGTCCTCTAACTGAACGAAAGGGCAAAAAGTTGAGTTGTGATAAACAAGTGTTCTGGGTTTTGCCTTGCAGATAGAGACAATAATGTATTATTATTACTCTTATTATTATTGTGTTTTTTCTCACCTGAGACAAGTTTAAATATATGTGTTAAAATGTGTTAAATGCTGTATGTCCACAGTTTAAAGCACTTTGGATAAGAACTGTCTTACAAATGCCACATACAAGCTGTGATTTATTTATTTAATTTTTGTGACGTAGTTTTATATGACGTAGCACTGCCTTAAGTACTCTGTGTGGTGAACTGTTTAAGAAAAGATGAATAAAAATCCACTGACGGTGTTTTAAAAGTTGTGAATTTTAAGTATTGGTTGCAAAAAAATTCGGAGCAAGGAACGAGAGAGCGCAAGGTGCATAGAAATGGACCTCACCCACAGTTTATCACTTTTATACAGACATACACAAATAAATAGAAAATATTATCTCTCTTTATGTGCACGCGTGCACACACACAGGTAGGCAGCTGTAAGAGTTCACAGCTCCCATCTGTTCTGAGACTGTGAACCACTGACGTTTTATCTCACTGACTAAAATTAACACCACTATTTATAGAGTGAGAGAGAGAGAGGGAGAGAGAGAGTAGATCGAATTAGAGAGAATGTAATAAACCGAAAAGATGGATATGGATAGACTGGGAACAAGAGAACACAGGGTTAATACAAAACCATCGCATCGTTCTCCCTCTCTCTATTAGTGAGTGGGAGCAGAGAATTAATTGCTACCATTAATGTCATGCCGAGGAAATGGAGAGAAAGAGCCAGAAAGCACACAGGACGAAATAATGGTTTTAGGTAGTGTTTGGTTATTTTCATAAGAAAACACGGGAAGGGATGAGGCTTTTGTCATGTTCAGTGTGTGTGTCTGCACCTGACAAGGGATTTTGTGTGTTTATACGTGTCCAAGAAAGATAATTAGTGATCTCTAAGCCTACAGGCTTCCTCTCTGGCTCAGCATATGCAACATATTACGTTAAAGAGAAGAGCTGAAGGAGGAAATATGATAAAGGAAGTGACAGAGGGAAAATATTTATTCCTTTCTTAGCTTTATATGTCATGCTTATGGAACAATGCAACTCAAAACACTTGGGAAAGAAAACAAATATTGATTTAAAACATTTACAAGCATATGTTTTATGCACAGTCTATTCTTGCTTGCACTCTCTCTCTCTTTCTCTCTCTCTCACACACACACACACACACACACACACACACAAAGTCTTGAATCCGAGTCTTGCATCTGTAAGTCTGTGGTTAGATGACATCTGGACAGCAGTGTTATGAAGCAGCTGCAATCCACTCCTTACTTCTGCCAGTGTGAATCCAAAGTGTATCTGTTCGTTTCGGACCTTCTGCGCAACAAGTCAGCGTCCTGCACCTCGGTGTGAAACCTGATGTACACTTCAGCTCAGTTTGACTTGGACCAGATCTTCCCACTGCCACGAAGCCTGTGACACAAACGCAAAGATCTTGATTAGCAAAATAATGTCAGTAAGGCAACAAAATCAAAAGGTTTCCGAAGCAGGACAGGGGTAATTAGCATCTCGTTAAGATTTGATTAGAACTGTGGGATGTCAGTAATCCTCTGTAATAACACTTAACTAGAGGAAAATTAGAGAACAGCAAACACACTTTTACTAATGAAACTAATGGCTGTAGACAGTGCAGGAGCAGATACACTCCAGCGCTCACTATTCCAATCACAATCACTTTATGACAGCTATCAGAGCAAACACACACACAATCTTGTACTTGGGGCCATTAAGTGACATTCCTGAACCCCTGCCATAAATGTCAACATTACACACACACACACACACACACACACTCTCTCTCTCTCTCACACACACAGACACACACGACAAGAACTCTTAACTTAACTGAAAATGTTGTTTTACATAAATTTTTATTAATATTTATTTATATGCGTGGTTTGTTTCATCCACACTATTCCATGGTCCCAGTTTACAGCTGATCCTATTAAGAATCCTAATTACACTCCAGTTTCAGGACTCGTACTGCGCCATGCTTACATAATATCACCAATAATAACCTTCAACTGGGGTGGAAAATACTTGAATAACTGCATTTCATTGATAATCTCAAGTATTATTGTGCTGCGCTTACATTTTACTTGAGTATTATTGCAACTAAATACTTTACATATGCATGAAAAGAGCTAACTTTTTACTCCTCATATGTTTATATAACCCCTAGTGTAAATGTTAAAGATTTTAAAAATGTCTTTTATCATCATGCCAGTAACTCTATGCTATGCACCAACAAACTGGGCTCAGCCTAGCATTCATTGAGTCTCAATAAATACAATTTTAAATAGTATGCCTAATGTAGCGAGAACAACTGGTCAGACTGCACGTCAAATTCTAGCTAATGGTACATATTTAAAGGATGTTTTACTTCAGTTAATTCATTAATAAATCATGCAGTGATAGTTATGCATATGACCAGCAAACCTTCAGAGGCTGAATGATGTTTCGAGGAAAAAAACATAACCGCTCATAAAAAGAAAATCACTTTTACAGTTTTAAAAAGTGTAAGGATTAAGGATTATTACCTGAAAACATCCTATTACATAACAAGGAAGAGTTCAAAACATTTTTATCAAGAAATGCGTTCTTGTTACTTAACACTAGGTGTATCCCCACGTGGTCAACAGCTCACTTAGCATAATGTATTTAATAAATTTGTTTGTTTTGACATGGAAATCAGGTAAAAATTATGTCCATCAGTTGGTATGTCTGGTATAAATAAACAATCCTGTGCTAAATTTGACAAATATGACTTTTACATTACCACATGCATATTTCAGGTGGCCCCTGTGACCTTGAAATTAGGTCAAGTTTCAATACGTTTGAAGACCTTGACACTAAGTATAACTGGTAGGAATTGGAAACCGATCAGACTGCATACACACACACACACACACACAAGTGTGCAGTGAGGATTATACACCACCACATTTGTCTAAAAGGGCACCTAATAAGTACAAAATTAATTCTCTATTATTTTTGGGTGAAAATGTATTGAACAATGCTATTGCAGGCAATGAGAACCAAAAAATAAATAAATAAATCACTCTGACAAGTGAAGAAATTAAAAAATACAGTGATGCAGTGACGATTATACACTTAACAAAATGAAGATAAATAAAAAAACAAGTACTATTCAAGTATTTATTTCATGTGATATTGGATAATATTGATGAGAATAAGCAAACAAACAGCAATTTATAGTAACAAAAATAATCTCTTTTTTGTGAAAAAAGTCAATATTTAGTGTGGCCACCATTTACTTTGATTGCAGCATTTAACCTTTCATGCACAGTGTTCACATTTTTCACTCGCTAAACCATTCTATATGGTTTGAAGTTCATTCATGCTGTGCAAAAGTCAAAAAAATAAAATTTGTGACACCTTTCAACTTTTCTTAAAAACTGCAATTTTCAGTGTTTTTGTTTATTAGCCACACTTTTACCTCAATATACTCGGCGAAGGTGACCTAGGTTTTTACAAGGTGAACAGGCATGTCCACAGGCAGGTATATATAAACAATCCTGAGCTAAATTTGACAAATCGGACCTTTTTCTTTACCATGTGCGTATTTCATGTGGTCCCTGTGACCTTGAAATTAGATCAAGGTGACCCAGTTTCAATAGGTTTGAAGACCTTTACACTAAGTATAACAGGTATGAACAGGAAAGTAACCCTGCGGTAAACAGGGGACGACTTTATATACGTTACTTCCTGCTAATGTTATTTTAGTGGACTGAAATTTCTTACCTGTTTTGAAGACACTCCACAGCTGAAGGGGAAGCAAGCCTGACGAAGCAAAATATTTGCACATTCGCAGTAAGGGTCTCATGTCTTTTCCGAATTAGTCTAAAATGCTGAATTGGACTGGTCAGCAGGGCGAGCGTTACAACAATATCACAGACAGAAATACCGTTCGCCAAAAAAAAAAACAAAAAAAAAAAAAACAAACAAAAAAAAGGTGTAGTGCGGGGTAAATATGTTCTCGAATGTTCGAAATACTCCCAAGTGAAAGAGTTTCAAACAGCTAGAATATATTTTCATTTGTCTCATATATTGGACATTCAGCGATGGCATTCTTCACCCAATGCTAATGTTACGGTAATGGACAGAATGCAAGTAACGTTCGTCTGATTTGATAATGCATTGGATATTGCTACTGGGATTATTTTCTGTCCATCTGGGGTACATTCTGAGCACCCAAAATCTATTTTCTGAAAAAACAATAAAATGAACAATAACACCCCTGCTTTTGCTGGTAGGTAGATTTATTTTCCAATTAAGAATCTTTTTTTAATAATAAATTTCGATTGTACATTTTCTTGGGAAGTGTCTCATTAAAATTTGGCTGGTGAGTACACTTTCTGTTCACAACTATGAACTCTGCATCATATTAAAGAATGCTTAAAATAATGCCTGAAAGTTGTCGGTGGACAGGTTTTTCACCAGGATAATAACCACAACAATCCTAACCACACTAAGCAATTCCACAAAGGAATGATTCAAAAAGAAGAAAAAGAGTGATGATGCCACTAGCATGTTGTAAGGGGATTGAAATGAGCAGAACACACAAGAAAACTTTCAAATGTCTTGCTGTTAAAGGAAGAGTGATCAAAAATTTCAGAAAGCTGAAGTCAGAGACTGGTCAATAATCCTATAAAACACCTACAAGAAGTAATTTCTCTTAAAGGGGGATGAGGTCCAAGGGTGTATTTCCTTTTATCTACTGATATTTTTGTTGAATAAATAAATGAAAAGCTAGTTTTATTGATGATTTCCTTCAAGTGCATCACCTTTATCTGTAGGCACTGTACTGTGTGATTCAGATATGTTGAAAAAATACAATTAAAAATTAACAGTAACCATGAGATGTAATTATATCTCACATGACTGTAATAGCTCAGTATTTTTCCTAAATGGTTGACTGGTTCTAATGCGTTGATCTCTTACCCTTTGACCTTTGAACTCTTTTTCCCTGGTTGCCGTGATTCCTGAGAAGAGGCAGGGTCTCGTGGCTCAGCTGGTTGATCTGCATCTTGATTCGATGCTGCGCCACCAGGGGCGGGGCCAGAAGATGGTGAAGCAGAGCTGGCCTTCAGGGTTTTTTGTAGGTTTGACACCTAAGTGGAAAAAAAACAAAAAAAACAAAGCAAAGTAAGTGTCCCAAGTACGAGTCCTTGTATGGGTTCATCACAAAAAAATCCCTCTAATTGAATTTTAATATTTAAATATGCTGGCTTCAGAGAATAAACACATTATACAGAACAGAAGTGTAGAGTATATATTTTTTGGGGGATGAGGGTTTAATCACAAACACTCAGATTAGGATTTCTTTATATCAGTTGGCTATAAAGCAGCTCTAATATGCATCCTGGAAGCAATTCAAATGTAATACAGAAGGCTTCAGCTGTGAGGAAATTTTGTTCTACAATAACTGTGCATTTGAAGATCAAATTACATTTGAACAGCAAATTTAATTGCTGCAAAGAATATGTGCAGTAGGCTGCAGTTCCTTCTGTTGTGTGGAGGCAGGTTGAACATTACAACCATAACAAACTTCCTCTATAGCAAGTATGTAGAGACTACAGGAACGAGTTAGTATGAGGATCATCAGTTAGGACTCTAACCAGCAAAAAAGTGGTTACTAAAATTTGCCTTTTATTCTTGTTTTAGCTTTCCTTTGGGGTAAAATATACTTCCTGGTATAGTGCTGCTGGAAATACCAAGTGCTTCCAATGTAGTTTATTGCTATAAAAAAAGGAAAGTTTCACTATATGTGAGAACTGCATTTGAAATTCGAAGTTTCCATCAAATACTTTGCCAAGATTTGACATTTTTCATCTAAAAAATCACTCGGATGGAAACAAGTCTGTAGTTGTAAATGTAGATAGCAGCACGGCTAGAGTCGTAACCGTACTAAAGATTACTCCTGAATGCTAAAGAGTTATGATATGCCGTCGAGCTGCTGGATGGAAACAAACGGCCCGGGACTCCATTAGCGAAGCTTCTTTTATATTATCGTATGCTATAGTAGAGAAGATAAGGCACAAAAAAATAAATAGGACCCTTTAGATCCATGCAGCCACATTTCAAAATGGCATGTAATTATCTTCAGGGGGAAAACATATGTCAGTCAGATGTTCCAAATAAAACAGCTAAATTAAACACACCCAGAGAAACACTGACAGCCTGACTGTATCAAAGCACTCTTCACATTTTTTTCTATTTGGACCGGGCTGCAGATCTATTAATGTAGTCTTAGAGTCTTCTATTAAAAGTAAACACTGCAGACCGAAATCTCACAATGTGGCACTTCCCTTACCCGAATGAATAACACAAAGTAAAGGTCTGCCTGTACGCTGCAGCTCAGAATATTACTCCAAATCCCTTCAGGGTCCCTGAGTTTAATAAGCACTCTCAGGGTTAGGTCAATCCAAAACATACCCAATTTATTACACACACACACACACACCTCAGTCTCCACTTGCACTTTAACCTTCAGTTGGCTCTCTCTGTATTGATTGGCTCTGGAGACTTGCTCCTCAATTCCACACAGCACCGTCTCACATCCTGCACACCTGCCAGAGTCAAAGAGAACACACACACACACAGAGTCACACCACTTATCATGAATGCTTACATAGAGAACAGACCTACACCTACACTGTACAGTCTCTCTCTCTCTCTCTCTCTCACACACACACTTTTCATGAATGCTTGCACAGAGATCAGACCTACACTGTACAGTCTCTCTCTCTCTCTCTCACACACACAGTCACACCACTTTTTATGAATGCTTACACAGAGATCAGACCTACACCTACACTGTAGTCTCTCTCTCTCTCACACACACACACACACACACAGAGTCACACTACTTTTCATGAATGCTTACACACTGATCAGACCTACACCCATACCGTAGAGTTTTACACACATGCATATACACAAACACACGCACCACTCCTGTAGAGTGTTGGCGATGTTGGGCAGCTCATTAGGACCAAGGTCGCGGCCCATGCTGAAGTCCACCTCCACCTGCTGGTTGCGCTGATCCAGCTTGCCGTGGATGATATCACAGTAGACGGCCTCGATCAGCAAGTCCTCCAGCTCACGTACATTCTTCAGCTCCAACTGCTGGAGCAGCAGTGAGTAGGGCAGACACTGCAGACAGAAATATCCAGTTTTTAATCAATTTGAATATTAGGAGAAAGATTTTTCAACAAGCAAAAACAAAAAACAGTTCTTAGCATAATGACTTTGTACAGAAGAACAGTTACGAACCCTGGTGTTGATATGCACAGGATGGTGTAGTGTGGAAGCAGCTTCTGTTCTATCTGTTTCTGTGGTGTATTTCATAAATGCACATTTTTAAAACTACATTTGAAATGATAATTGGAAAGGATTTGATAGATCTATCTTTTAGAATATCAACATGACTTAATTATAGAAATAAAATCAAAGGCAAAAGACCCAGCCTTTCCCAGAGAAAAACGAATGCTCTCAGGGAGAACAAACCCAGTGGGCCCTGAAGGCGATATGGATTGAGGAAAGTTAAATGGAGTCAAAAGAAGAAGTTCTGAGCCAGAAAAAGATAAGTGCGTCTTTAAGACTGTAAGATCTACCAAAAGCACAACTGAACAGCTGTCTTGCTGATAACTGCCCTTGATGATTTGCGGAGTTAATAGTTATGGTAGATATAAACCTTCCACATTAATCCACTTAGGGACACCCATACAACTGAACATTCATGTGGCAGCAGCATGGTGTACATAATCATGCAGATACAGGTCAAGAACTTACAACTACAATTACATACAATTAAAATTACAGTTACTCTTCACATCAAGAAAGAACAGGAGAGGTATTAGGAGATGAGATGGGGTTAGGAGATGAGGAGATGAGAAGCGAATGCTGGATATATCAAAATGAAAGCAGTCACTTCTGCATTTTTGTTTTGCAAAGGAAAAAAATAAAGTCTAAAAGAAGTGTATGATACTAATCATTTTTTGTGCATATAATACAACAAAAATAGTAAACATGGTCTATAAACTCACTCACTCACTCATTTACTGAACCAGTTACTAGCGGCGCAGAAAGGCTGGAGCCTCTCAGCCCACACTGGGTGACGGCAGAGTATATCATAAACAGCTTCCCAGACCATCAGAGGAAAACACACACACACACACACACACACACACACACCTAGAAGCAATTTGAAACAGTCAATTTTCCGAACGTGCATATCCTTGGACTGTGGGAGGAAACCAGAAAACCCAGAAGAAACCCATGTATTCACTGGGAGAACATACATACTCCACACAGAAATGCCCTTGTCAAGCCCTGGACTCGAACCCAGGATGTTCTTGCTGTTCAGGCAAGTGCTGTGCTAACCACAACGTCACCCTACCATAAAAGATTTTTATCAATTATTAAAGAATTCAAAAGAGGTGACGTTACTCTACACTTGCTATACATTCAGACCAAACATGGAAAGAGCAAAATTTACTCTGGCAACCCTGCTAACTACCCCATTAAAATTCATAAATGCTGGCTTTGCAAACTTTATTTTAATGGGTTGCAAAGCAAACAGAAATGCCACAAGTAGGACACAAGTAAATGTTTTAAATATATGTCAAATTAATATGGAGTTTAAAGACTGGTAGGCATGGTGGCATAGTGCTTAGCACTTCTGCCTAACAGCGAAAAGGTCCTGGTTTCAAGTCCTGGGCTTGACAGGGGCATTTCTGTGTGGAGCTTGCAAGTTCCTTCTTTGATTTTGTGGGGCTCCTCTGGGTAGTCTGATTTCCTCCCACAGTCCAAAGACAGGCACATTAGACCCATTGGCTGTACTGGATTGCCCCCAGGTGCGAGTGTGAATGGTTTGTGTGTATCTCGCCGTAGGCTCCAGCCTCCCCACAAAACAATTAGGATTAAACAGGTCAAGAAATGAATGAAAGAATGAATGTTTCAGGCAAATTATATGATCAGCAGTATCTCTTTTATATACTATATTAAACTTACAAGTGAAATAAGGCTCTGTATTTAACCTGTCCAGTCAGCGCACACACAGGTAAACAGCAAGCACGTACATTTGGAGAAGTAGGCAGCCATGCTGCAGTGCCAGGAGAGAAGTTGGAGGGGTTAGCTGCTTTGCTCAAGGGCACTTCAGCTGTAAAGGTGGAGGACGGGGAAAGTGCCGCTCAGTACCTCTGCTGTCAAACATTTTTCCAGCTGGTTCATGAATCGCACCAACAACCTTTCGGTCCCAAGCTTGATTCTTTTAATCATTTGGCCACAGCAACCCAAATGAATTAGAAAATGTTTTTGCTTTAGTGACAGTCTCGGCAACCAGGCAGTTCCCGTTAGATCAGTACCACGGGAGTGTCGCCTGAACACAGAAATGATAAATCTTTTTGCTTTTTACTATATTTTTACTTTTGATTATTTGATCATCGCCGAATGGAAACTGAACTCTACATTTAACCTATATGAAGCAGTGAAAACACACACACACACACACACACACACACACACACACACACACACACACACACACACACACACACTCTCTCTATCTGGAGCAGTGGGGGTTAGATGCATTGCTCCCGGGCACTTCGGTCATGATGTATTGTGTAGAGTGAGAAGAAAAACGCTGTTCATTTATGCCCCCTACTCATATCGTTTCCTGCTGGTTTAGGGAATCGAACCAGTAACTTTGTGCCCTTAATTCATGTCTCTAACCATTAGACCACTGCTACTCCAGCACCTAACCTTTTGTACAAAGGATTAAAAAATTTTACAAATTCAAACAGTGACCACAAATCAGCATGTCTAAAAATGTAAGATTTAAACATCGTTTTTCATGGCTGTGAATGAAAGAAAACAGAATCTCAAAGTCTGAGATACCAGGGGCATAGTGGCTCCGTGGTTCACGCTGTCACAGCAAGAAGTTACTGGGTTCAAATCTCTACCAACTGGTCTTTCTGTATGGAGATTGCATGTTCTCCCTCGGCATGTGTGGGTTTCCTCTGGGTTCTCCGGTTTCCTCCCCCTTACATTTCCCTGCATATGACATTTCTGATGTATAATTCGCCTCAACCACTGCAAGAACTAGACAGAAGAAGAGGACGAATTTGTGTGGGTATCTGGTTGATGTCAAGGTTTCTTCCTCGTGTTGCCTCAGATTTTTTCCTGAAGATGGGCTCTGCAGTTTGTTCATCAACTGTCTAAATCTACAGATTTTTTTCGCACTGGTTTGCGACCATGTGGAAACAGAAATAACACTAAATGGAACTGAAACCTACCTTTAAATTGGATGCCAGACTGATGATTGACAGGTGACGAAGCTTGTTCTTCTGGGGAGGTGTTAAGTCTGGGAGTGAAGCAGCCCTCTCTGAAAGAATAGAAGCTTAATAAAAAAAAAACACGGCAGATATCTCGCCACTTCTCCTGACCTGACTAACACATTTATTTCATATTCAGAGAAACAGGGAGCTCACATAACGAGAATCTTACGGAAGTCTGACAGAGCAGAACCGACAAAGTCAAAGCTGGGTTTTTTTTCTAATTTTCTGCTTACCTTTGTAGTCAGAGTAGGTTCCATAAGCAAAGAGATTGAGGAGCTGATAGACGGGAGCATGAGGACCTGTCTCCAGCTGGTACACGCAAGAGGGGAAAAAAATAGAGATAAGAAGGTCTGAAGGAAATGAAAGAGACGATGTATTCTACAGTGTGACGGCACTTCAGAACGGTTCATTATACGTGAAAGTATGAGAGTAGAGGACACCAATTTCTTCATGGAATGAGCAAAATATGAATAATATATTCAGTGAGTTATATTCTGAGCCATCAGGGGTGGGGTGACATGACAAAAACACTATAACGTGATAATCAAAGGCATTTCTATGACACACAATATGTTACTGAGGCAACAACAGAATGACCAAAAAAGTACAGACCATGTTTCACCACAGTTTCACCAAAGTTTCACCAATCAAGCAGTGCCAAGAAGTCTGTGATGCTCTCTACAAAGTTTAGTATTGTACATTACACAATCCAAACCCTGGAAATCTGAAATCAATTCTGCTCAGACGCTTTAAAGATGTAACTGTTGATGTGGGGCGGCCGCACCAGACCTTGTTTTCACCCATGTCTCCAGCACATGCTCGACTGCACCCTAATTTTAACATTATATCACGAAAGCAGAGCCAATACAAAATATTGATCGTGTATGCATTTGTACTGAGTGATGGATAAACTTGTGTAGTACCTCTCGAACATTTGGCAGCTCCAGTATGTCTGAGAAAACATAAAGCCCCGGAGTCTCCAGCAGAGAACTGATGGCCTGCGCCAAGGCTGAACCGGACAGAGACAGCAGCTGATCCACCTCCATCTAAAAGAGAGAGAGAGAGAGAGAGAGACAGAGACAGAGCGAGTCAGACAGACAGGCAGAGAGAAAAAGAGAGAGAGACAGAGAGACAGAGAGAGAGAAAGAGAGAGAGAGAGAGAGATCCTGCTTTTATATCATCTTGGGCATATTATATAACACACTGTGGAGCAGCAGGAATTCTCACAGTCAGACAATACGATGAGAGTGTGATGTACACTGCACAGGAACTCTGTGACCTGATTGGTCTGCTACCTGGAGACTGAAAAACCTTATTCTGAATAGATAGTGCTTAAAGCAAAACAATGGACACTCACTCACTAAAATCTTGTTTTTGATTCTTTTTATTATGTGTCCATGTACTAAAACTCAGAATGGGTTTAAAAACACACAGTGCTTAGCTTTACTCGGCGCACACGGAGCTCACCTGACCTGCTTCTGTCATGGTTAAAATCTGAAAATATAAACTATAAAAATCTTGTTTTAGTTTGCTTTATATGTTCCTGTGCAGTATATAGTAAAACTATAAAAATATGTAAAACAAAAGTCAAGTATTTCGGGAACACTTCAAATCCCCGAACCCACATCTTATGCCATCATCCAGCGCTAAAAGAACCAGAGCAGCAGCATGACCAACTCCTGACCAACGCACACTCCATCACTTCACTAAACTCCCGACCAACTCTGAACGAGCAAAGCGGATCAGTACATCTACAAAACCAGCCGTCTGGTAATAAATTTTGTTCCTAGCTTATAGAAGAATGTAGTTACTGGTGAAATTGTCACCCTTTGCTTGTAATGGTTATGAATCAAAAATCGGTTTGAATCGAGAATCGATTCTGAATCGAATCGTCACCCCAAAAATCAGAATCGAACTGAATCGTGAGTTGTTGTTAAGATTCACATCCTGATTCAGATAAAGCAGCATCAAGATTTGCTGAGCTGTGAGTCGAGTTAGGAACAATGCTGCTTCTGATGCTGTTGCAAAAGTGAAAAGACAATGGCAGCAGTGCCATGAAAGACGGTATGTGAGACTAATGCTGACGGCATGTACCAAAACACACCGCATCCCAAATATTTTATGGTACTGCAACTCACCCGCTTATCACAATAATTTCTGATGTGCTCAAAGGACACGTCAGTATAGCGGTGAGAGCACGTGGCAGCCATGATGTGTGCATGCAAGTGTTCCTAGGGTCAAATATATTCCGGCTCTCGGATCACAATCTCAACTCACGACAAAAGCTTACTTTTAAGATGCTTCAATTTTATCTGTGGCAGGAAAAAAAGGGTCAAAAGTGTTCCTGGGGGGTCACAGCATCAGGTTTAGTGTTTCAATTAAACTGAGGTTATTATAAAGGGCTCACTGCACAGAGTCAGAAAAGAAACCATAAACCTGCTTTTATGACTGAAGGCTAAGGTTCCTGCAGTATAAATATAACTCAAGCAATCAGATATTCTCATGTCCAAAAAATATAAATCTGCAAAGTGCTCAGTGAAAGCCAAACAAAGTGGTTGATTTGTATTATATAATAATACATAAATTAAAACAGTATAGAAATAGATCATAAATATTATCATAATTCATATGTTTTCATTCCTAACCAAACTAATTACTCTGTAGAGCTGCTCTGCAACAATGTCGACCGAAAAATACGCTAAACAAAATCTCCCAAAAGGTCTCCCAAAGTATGGCTGGCTAACAGTTCTGGTGAAGCTACAATGGCAAGTTGGTAGTGGATTTCTATTGCTCGAGAAAAGAACAGAAGCAGCTAGATGGATCAAAACGAAAGGTGACCTGGAAATAAAAATCGACAATGGAAAAAGAAAAATACAATACAAATCAAACTGAATGAAAGTCATGACATACTGCACAAAAAGCAGCACATCTGTGCTTCTGAACTAGATCTTAAGTTCACTGCAAGAGTGAAAAAAAGAGAGGCTGCTAAGTGAACAAATGCTGATCAGGCATGGTGAGTGTCACTGAAAGTTCACCATGTGGTTTCTGCGATTTAAAAACGTGTTCACTGGATCCATTGTAGAATGTGGTTTAAAAAATCTTTGTATTTTTATAATCATACTTTTCAATCTATTTAAGATTTACTGTTAAGAACCAAAGAAATAAAACCAAATCATTGCAGATTCATATTCTTTTGCATCACATCATACCCAGATACATCAACTTGTATCACTGTGCACTACATCTTAACATGGCCGAATCATGGATTGTGTCATATCACATCAGTGATTGCTTCGTATGCATAGAATCATTATCAATGCATCAAGGTGTGTATCATATCAGCATCAGTGACAGAAATGTGCGTCTCTGCTGCTTGTATCTGCGATGATCAAAGTGAAAACAAGAACTAAGAACCGCTTTGTGAGTAATTAACAATGTTACGAGGGTGGGCTGAAAAGTTCATAGGCTGACCAAGAAGGAGCAATGATACTTGATAACTTCTATACCAAGGAGAGACAAGTGTTGCAACACTGACAGAAGAAGTGTACAGATCTCAGGGAAGACCATGCAAAAAAAATAAAACACATTTAGACAAATTCCATTGACCATTGCATCATGGTCACCCACTGAACTTTTCAGCCCACCCTTGTACATACAGCTACAAATGGTTTTGAAAGAAACAAACAATAGTGATACAAGATGACGACAATACTAAAATTAAAGATGAGAATATAATTCAGGGTGTTACCAGGAAACCTACGTAGTGCTGAATTTGGTGTCTGGTTGTACGTTATGAGATACCCGGAGGGACAGAGAAATGAGTTTATCTTGAGTTTATCATGATCATAATAGTTACTTTTTTGTAGAGCTTCCTTATTATTATTTCATAGTACACTTCTTACTGTGACATCACACAA
>JAOUQZ010000044.1:29326305-29348450 GCA_028564935.1 Neosilurus hyrtlii
TAATGTAATGAATGTCATAATATCACTTTACTTTAGTACAATTTTTGTAAGCTCTCAAATGTCTAGTAATAATAACATGAACAATATATAGCTCACGAGAAAGGTAATAACCTACTAGGACAGAGCGTCCACTCGTGAACTGTGGGCAGACAAACGCAAACAATTTCCTGCGGAACGGAAATCAGCGCATCACAGTACCTTCCGCATAGCTCACGCAAAAGGTAACAATATATCACGCTGTGATATACTTTCTGATTTTTATAATCAAATGAATTCGATTTAATGAATTGTTTTTGAGACATGCTGTAATTAAAGCAAAATATATATCACATGCTTTACACACATAAAGTATATTTATATATTTTAATCCCCTTGTACTTATAGCTGCCTTTGGCCTTTTTCCTTTAAAACTAAATGAACATAACCATTCTGGATGTGACATGATTCATTTATCAGTGTTGATGATCTGTGAGTGCTGCCTCACAGTGTAGCTATCCTCTTTATAAGAGAGAGCCTTTAATAACTCTTTAATGTTAACAAGGTGCATAAATCTCCATAGATCAATTTTTAATGCATTTGTTATGCTGTTATTCTGTCATGGTGCAAACCTGAGAGATCAAGCAGTATCACATAGAGACTAATAAAGAAGCCAGTGCAGATATAAACAACAACAACAGTGAAAACAAGGCAGAATCAAAAATGAACAAATGATGGATAATGTAGCAAATACGCCCTATATGTGTACAGGTTTTAATCCTCCAGGATTTAAAGAAGAGGTTCCCAACCCTGGTCCTATAGGACCCCCTGCCTTGCACATTTTAGTGTTTTCCTTGCTCCCACCACAGCTAATTTAACTAATTATCTAAGTAACAGTTCTTAATGACTTGAATTGTGTGTGATAGAGCAGGGGAAATGTTAAAATCTGCAAGATGGGGTCCTCCATATTTTTAAAGCAAAAATTAATTAATTAATTAATCGATCACTCAATCAATCAATCAATCAATCAATCAACCAATTAATTAATTTATTAATAAATAAATAAATTATAAGAATAAAAAACTCTCGGTTAAAAGATGGCTGAATTTTGAAAGGGCACTCAAGGTCAGAGTTAATTGTCCCATTTTAAAGTAGATATACATTTTCCTATTCGTGTACCACAGTAATGGCGTGTCTATCATTTCGAAGTAAAGCATTCCATCTCCAAAACCTTGCTCTGACCTTCACCTTTGACCTTGACAATCAAAAATCTAATTATATGATTCATTTTCTGACTACACCCATGCATGGATTTTCACCAATCATCTCTGGGACTCTGCCATACTGGAGTCCGAGAAATGATTGGTGAAAATCCATGCATGGGTGTAGTCAGAATTGTTTTTGCAGGTGGACTGACAAACGTTTGTGATTAAAATACCTTTGCCCTAAACTGTATATATATTTTTTTCAGTTACGTATTTTTGTTGAGGACATACAAGACGCAAACATAAAAAAACAAATCCCCAGAATATACCAGTATAAGAAATTACAGCCACTGCTCATTTGGCTGATTCTTTAAAGCACTTGATATAGGACACAACTAGCACCAGTTGAGGATTACATAAGGCTGTACAACTTTAGACAGTTGGACATTTGTCTCAGCAGTTATTCTAACTGTGCCGCCTGATTCTATTATTATTATTTTATTTATTTGTTTATTTATTTATTTTTAAAATTAAGGTGTGCTAATTATGCAAGGTCAGAATGAGTGTTGAATAAATAGCCAGTGGCATACTGGCACAGTGGGTAGCACTGCATTGCACATGTTCTATTCAAACAGTTATTTAAAAAGAACAAACATCAGCTGGTTGAATAGTCATCTTTTCCCATTTAAAGGAAATTGTTTGCCTTAACATTGGCATGAAAGCTGAACACATCAAACCACATGTGTGCACATGTGTGGGGCCTCATGTAACATAACTCACCCACCCAAGGTTTGACCCCATTAATACATGGTAAATGACTCTGCCAAGCACCTTTAAATTTGTCCTTATAGCACTTAGTTAATTCAAAATATTGTCAAAGTAGAGGCTTTAGGGAAACCCAAGTCTTAGGAAACCACTCCAGTTGTCAAACTCTGTTTGAATTAATTCTGAAACTGAGAGTGCACAGCATGGCATGGAAGCTTTCATAGCTGAATAATGGAAGGAGGATGCAAAGTCTGCAGAAGTGGCACGGAACTTTTTCTTTTTGAGTGGGCAAGTAATGCTAATCAGAAAATATATTATGAATGGTTTGGGATAGTGATATGCATCCTGCATCTTTTTGGTCACTCTTTTACACAGACAGACACAGTTTTGCTTGTGTTTATATGAGACAAAGGCTCAGTAAGGTGTGTTCCTGTTCACATCACCATATTATTGAATAGTCTGCTAGATCAAAAGTCCCTCTGACTTTATACAGTATACACTTTAACATACCAGCCTGGAGTCATACCTGGCTGTAGGTGACCAATGAGCTGCTTACAGTGAAAAAATCAGTCAGTGCAAGAAACTATACAAACACACACAACATTTGAAATGACTAGCTAGTAATGACACAACTGCTGTGCTGTAGGCGATGGGTTACTGATCCAAAGGTCAGTGATCCCCACTATCACCACTGTTGGGCCCTTAAGCAAGGCCCTTAATTTAATCAGTTGTATAAAAATTATAATTGTAAGTCGGTCTGGATGAGAGCGTCTGCCAAAATGCTGTAAGTGTAACTCTCCAAACTTTCTATCTAAAAAGTCTATTGTACAGAGTATAGCATTATGTATTGTTTTTATCATTATTGAATTCTCACATCAGCATGGACAGAAAAAGAGAAATAATCTGAAGTTCTTTCTTTGTACCAGTACACCCTGAGAGCTGCAGTATACTCCCAACAGCTCATGGATGGCAGATACCCATCATGAAGCTCAATCTACACTGCAAAAAATAACAACAAATAAAAAACTTCAGTGTAACAGAAATGATCCAATATTTTATTAGAGGATTACAAGAGACTGAGAATATTAAACCAACTTATTACAAGATGTTCTGTCAAGTATAATGGTGTCCATGGAGAAGGATAGCTTCAATAATATATTGCTACTCAAATTCTGTTTTTTTTTTTTTTTGCATTGTTTTGAAGATGTTAGCCTGCTAAAGTAGCCAATTCCAGTAAATGTCAAAACTAATTATACTTGACTTGGGTTGTAGCTCAAAGCATTAGCCTCTGAGCCAAGGGCTTAAGGCTCTGGGTTACTGATCAGAAGCTTGGGGGGATTCAAGCCCCAGTACCACCAAACTGTCACTGCTGGGCACTTGACCAAGACCCGTAACTTAACTACTCGGTTGTATAAATGAGATATTATTTGTTGCCCTGGATACATCTGTGTGCCATAAATGTGAATTATGACTTCTAAATATTAAATACTTTTTTTCTTTAGTCATGGCATTTGATCTTTTACTTCTAAAAGACAGTAAGTGGGTGATGACACTAGAGGTGTGATGGAAGAGCAACTGATATGATGTTTTCGAGAAGGTTGTGCGACAATTTTTGGACTGATTTATTAGTAATTTGTGATCGGTTTGCGGATGTTTGATGAAAAAATGCTAATTTCTGTCGTCTCTTTTTGTTCTCAAACCATTCACTTTTTGTTTACGCGTTATTAGTGCGAACAAAACCGGAATGATGACAAAATATACAGAATACACTTAAACATGTGTGAAATTTTTTGCGATGACTCCACGAACCAGTCAAACAAAATGCAAGGCTGCAAATGTTGTGCAACAAATTTGAGAAAGAAAAGTGACAGGCCCAAATGACCATTTCTGTCAGTTGCTTTTCTATTGCATTGGGATCACCTCCAAAACAAAAACACTACAATACATTGTTTTAGCAAGATTCTACAAATCTCTGAAAGTGTCCTGGGGGTATGAACACATTTCTAATATTTCCTCTGCTGATGTTTTAATGTTAATGGCAGTGAAAGCAATCCAGTAAATCCATATTACCCTGGAAGAGACCACTCCCCTAAGTCAGAAGGGAGTTGTACTGATTCGAAGATGCTACCTTCTAGGCCGTTGATTAGAACCAAATTATAGAAGCAAAACAAAAGCTTCTCCCATAATACAAAGCTTTCCTTTAATTTGTCCTCTGACTGAATGTAGCTTATAGTGACAAAGAACATTTAACCACATAAGCTGTGAAATTTGTTTTCAAGCAGTGCAAATGGGATTAATCTCACCAAGTTCGGCTTAGAAATGTCCTCAATGCACTTAACTGGCATATTAATGGAGAACTGATAAAAGTCTATTATATAATTTAAGAAAAAAACTTTCTGGTTCAATCATTGACATTAAACAAGTCAATTAATAGACCATGCTGCTCTGTACGATAAAAACTGCATATTGCATTTCTCTTGGTTAGCATAATTAAAATCCTGTTGAATTAACATTGTAATGCATCAACAGTTGACAGTGTGGATTGTAACACAATGGTTTTCCAATGCAACAACTTTTCACACATCCAATTATGCACTTTGAGTCGTACCATCTATAGAAACAGATACATAAATCCACATAAGCAGGCTGCTTATGAACATGAAATTTATTATGATGTGTTGTACAGTTTGATCTGTTCTGACAAATACGACAAATGCGGAGTATAAAGAAGACGGAAAACAAAAAATATGCTTGTAAAAAATATGCGAACGCAAAGAAAACACAACAGGGGAAAGTTCTGTTCATTTAGCACTGATTTTTAGGCTAAAATAGATCAGGAGAACAAAAAACAATTTGGAGAAGAGCCTTTTTCATAGAAATGTATGAAATAATTACATAATGTATACACAACTCAGTGTGGCCTTTTTTATTTTTCTGGGATTTAAGGCAGAGCATAATGAAGGAAGGAATTAAGGGCAATCATACAGCACCATTCGCTTCACTCTAAGGTCCTCAAAACAACAAACATGTAGCTACCCAAATACAGTACACACAGAGACTACAAACACGCGAGCGTGTGTGTGTGTGGGTGTTAAAGGAGTCGTCCTCGGCACTCAGTGGAACCACAGCAGCAAAGCAGCTCTTTTCCCTCCACGCTGCCGACCTCATAGTTATAATCCCACGTCAGCTCTGTTCCTGCACGGATTCTCCTGTAGACAAAGTACAGAAGCCAAAAAGCAAAATTAAGAGGCAACATACAAAATGTACATCTAGTGTTGTATCTCTACTGACATTTCCCATCTTACTCTAAAGGCAAAATCACTCAATAACAATATTACTACGGAATCAATTTACAAACACAAATGACACCAAAGTTGACAACAGCATTTTGGCAAGTGCTTTAGTCTTCTTACACATCAAAAATGTGCCAACAATTCCGATCTTCAATTTCCTAAAAGTTACATATTATACTCATTTTCAGACCTTTATTTTTCATTTCAGACACCAGGGGAGCATGTATATACGATACGTAATCATTCCTAATAAAAACTTCACAGTTCTTCAGGAAGCTGCTTCCCCACCCCCACCTAAACCTCTTTTTGAGTGTGTGAGGTGGAAGGCCTGTTTGGCTTCCTCCTCCCATTTATGGCCTTTATAGGCTTTGTGCCTAATCTGCTCTGATTTATCAACTTTCTAAAGCCTTTCCAGGGGCTGCGGATCTCTGGAAGGCAGAAAGTAATGGACACAGTAGCCTAGTAGTGAATTTTACTATATAAATTCTTATTTAATAAAATGTTTTTACAACATCATGTTTATTTTTATTTATTATTTCTTCAGCATACCTAAGCATTATAATATACAGTTATATTATAACTATCTGGGGATTTATTAAGAATAAATAAATACAGACCACTAACAGTGTACAAAATCTTTAAGTACTGGTACCGGTGTACTAAATAATATATTTTCTTTTTTATGATTAGAAGTGGAGGATTGTACACAAATGGTGTATTTTAGGTATTTAGAGTTTAAACTACTCACTGAAAAAAACAAGCGAGTTAATAACCATTATAAACAAAACTAAATATATAGCAGTATGAAATATCATTTTAGGATATTCCACTCATGCTGGAAAACCTGACAGAGAGATTAGAAAATGAATTAGAGAGAATGATGAGAAAACTCCTATACATCATTTTGTTGGAACAGGCAACCCGTTTTGTTTACAGTCACTAAATATATAAACATAAAAACTGTACCTACGGTGGTGGTATAGAATGCAGATTATTATAAAGAGAAAGTCTTGGGATATTTTATAAATATATATTTATAAATTATATATTTCATCAACATATGTTTATAATATATAATTAGCTATCTACAGGCATGGAGGAAGGACTATCTATAACCTGCTTCTTCTGAACTGTCTAGCTACTGCATCACTGACTGGTATGATCCTCATTTTAGAATTCTGTTTTGATTCACACCAACACACCCTGTATTACTGACTGGTTGTTTACTTCTGGCATCACGAATATCTCTGCTGTTAGTCATGTCTACAGTAACTTTTCTACCTCAAGTAATAGCCTCTATTTTCTATTGTAGACCTTCGGTCACAGCCTAGAAGAAGTGTTTGTGCATTGTTTGATACTTTTCAAACAGGAAATACTGAGGACAGGCTAAGCCTTTAAATGTTTGCTCCTGTAATTGTTGTTGTAATTCAAGGTTCTTAGACTCCTTTTGCAGTTTTTTTCTCAGTTCAATACATTATTTCTTTAGTGTTCAGCTTCGTGTGCGGAGTCTATTCTTTCACCATATCTATGGTTTTGGATTTTACACACCAGTACACCAACCCAAATATAAGGCAGAAATCCTACTCTGGAGGTGGTTAAAATAAGACTTGTACTATAAAATATTTTAAAATATACAAAGTAGAGCTAGCACTACCGTCAGAGCTGCGGTTATCCAAATTTAATCAAGAGCTTCTCACTAATGAGGTGAGAATTCAACAGTACTGTGAAAGAAATGATACAGAACATACTTGCTAGCGAAGAAGGCCACCCATGGGAATCGCAAGTCATGCGTGTCCACAAACACATTCTGGACGAAGAGATTGGGACTGCAGCTATGCTGTAAGGTAACAAAAGTGAAATAAGAATGAATAATAATGAATAATGAAATTCAAGTGAAAGAAAATATGATGCTTTTACACCTTGGAGAGTCATATTCAGACAATTTAGTCAAGAAATTTGAATGTAGAATGTTGATTAAAAAACAAACAAAACCAAAAAAACAACCCCACACACAAAAAAAAAAAAAAAAAAAAAAAAAAAAAAAAAAAAAAAAAAAAAAAAAAAACACCCCCCCCCCCAAAAAAAAAAAAAAAAATAAAAATAAAAAAAAACAAAACAAAACAACAAAAACAAAAAACAATAGTTTTTTCTTTTCCCAGATTAGGGAGTCAGTACTGACGTTGAGGTAGCGTCCAAGGTTGCCCTCGAGTTTGGCATCAATGATGTAACAGGATTCCTCCCCATCAAAAAACTGCCGCGTGCTTTTGGAATTGTTGTCTCCAGTACCACCTCCTTGGCCCTGATTTGCCGCCGAGCCCCCAGTTCCTCCACCTCCAGTTTTCACCATCATGCTGTGCGAGGACTTTAAAGCAATGCCTCGTGTTGATTTCACAGCCACCTGCCTCTTCACAACCGCTGAGAGAGAGAGAGAGAGAGAAAGAGAGAGAGAGAGAGAGAGAGAGAAAATGGGGTGGGGGGGGAAAGTAACAGTCAATGAAGAATAAAATAAAAGACCTGGGTGTTTGGGTTCAAGAAAATTTCTGTTGCCAAAGTATGTACAAAAATATGTACTCGGTACTTTCTGCACAATCGTACTATGAGAAGGTCAATCTAGATGCATTCTCAGACTGTGAAGAACAAAAGATATAATCACACTAAAAGGTGCCTTGAATACAGGTGCAGAGATACAGGTACCCTTGAATTATGGTCTCTCTCTCTCTCTCCATTTTTACCCCTGCAATAGAGATTATGCATTGGGGTTTGTTTGTTTATTTTTTGAGTATGGCCCAAGAGATGATCCAGGAATTTCTTTTTTAAGGATTCTTTAACATTGTGACACGACAATTTTTTGGAAGTGTGGAATTACAGCAGGCCCCGCAGGGGGTGCTGTCTACTTTGTTTTTTGCTTTGGCTTGCTGGAGGTTTGTGCTCTGAGTGCTTCAAATATGCAGTTTTTCCATTAAACAAGTCGAAGAAAAATAAATATTTTACGCTGCATGGTGTTTTAGGGCTTACAGATTACATAGTGGAAATACACTGCCTGGCAAAATAAATAAATTGATAAAATTTAAAAGTTTGTACACTAATATTTTCATGGAGAGCAGATAGCCTTAATCACAGCGTGACATTGTTGCTCCAGTTGGTCAGGTCAAGTCTCGCAACATTAATATGGTAATAAAAAGAAGTCAGCTGATGAGCTGAATGTACTAAATGAGCAGGTGATCTCATCAATGCACTTTTTCCTTCCTGATGACACGGATATAAAATGGGGACTCAAATAATGAAAGAGTGGTTCAGGGAGCACGAGAAATCATTTCCACATATGTATTGGCACCTTAGAGTCCTGACCTTAACCCTATTGAAAGTTATTGGGTTGTGCTGAAGACTTCATGGAGTGGTTAAATTTTAAATTTTTTACCAATTTAAGACGTTGGTGAGAAATGAACTCAACACAGGATGGAAATAAGTTTTATGCTACTTAAGTTTGTTGAAACAATGGCATGACAATTACGTGCTATAAGCAAGGCTAAAGGTGGAACAACAGCATATTTGTATGTATGTATTACCATGGAAATATTAAGGTAATTCATTCTCATTCATTCTTGAAACCATGGTGCTAAGTGGGAACACAGGCATCTCTCTTCGCCAGAGAATACAGGCTTTATGATTTATTTGCTTCCAGTTTTAAAACAGTGTATCTGGAAGTCGTGTCTTTAAATAGAAATATGCTAAATGTGAATAGAAGAGCTTTTCTAATAAAGAATAAAGAAAGTTTGTGCCTTTTTCACTGATGTTTTCAGGGAGACCTTATAGGATTGTTATAGGATTTTCAAAATGATCTTCAAAAGGTTAATCTAATTGAGTTCATGTGACTGAAGATTTTAGAAAGTTTTGCAACAACTTAAAGCTTATATTCTGTACTTTTACACAAATGCTGCTGCAAGTCCACATAAAATCCTCTCAAAGTCATAATGCTGCACACCATATTAGCTTTCATATTCAACACCTGTTTACATACACAGACATTTATCCATATTGAGTATGATCAGAAATAAGGACCAATCCGTTTTGTGTTGTCACTTGATTTCATGCATTTTTTTTTTTTTACCCTGAGTCTTCTTTTCACGCTCTTTGTTGTCATCAGAGCCAGAGCTGATAGTCTGCACATCGTCACTGTCAGAGAGGGTCATCACTTCCTGCAACAGGGGTGAAAACAAAACAATATATGAAAGAGATAGAGAGAGAGGGAGAGAGAGAGAGAGAGGGGAAGAGAAATCCTCACTTTCTTCTCCGTCTTCACTGCTCCCTCTATTTTGACATTCGGTGCTCCGGTGGAGGAGGACTGGCTGGTTAGCCATGAAGCCACTTTACTCTTTCCACACTCCTCTGGCACAGGGGGCTGTTTCCTGTCCTCTGTGCCTCCAGCTGACATGCTCAGTCCATCCTTACTGTCCTGACTCTCTGAGGGGAGGAGCACAGAGGAACAAATTCTGAATTACAATGTCTAAAATACATCCACATCCGCGTACACATACTTATGTACTGTATATGTACATCCACATCACATTAGGGACACCTGTACACCCACACCTTCATGCAATTATCTAATCAGCCAGCTGTCCGGTAGCAGAACAATAGATATAAGCATGCAGATACAGGCCAACAGCTTCAGGTTCACATCAACGGTTAGAAATGGGGGTGGGATGAATGGGGGAAATTATCAAGATGATTCAGCCTGCAGATCCTCTGTTCAGAGGGTAGGTCCTGCACTATATAAAAGTGTAAATGTATGTGTATTCTGACATTCATTGAAATTACAGTCATAAACAAACACACCGATAATATACTGAAACATCATAAAAACATTCAGAGTGTATGTTAAAAAATTATGTCAACTCCTAGGCTAATGAATTTAAGAAAAGCTATTTAAAGTGAAGGGAGAGCAAACACGGAGCAAAAGACCCGAGAGTAAATATTATTGATCTGTGTAATACTGGAAAAGGTACCACAGCATACTCAAAAAATTATAAATATTCATTAATCCACAGTTACATAAAATGTCAAAATAAATGAAAAAGATTTAGACTGCAAGTTCAAATCCTGGTTGATGCCACAGCCATCTGCGACCGGGGGTCCATGGGAACTAACTGGCCAAGATCTCACGGGAGAGAGGGATGGCGTATGCTCCCCTGTCACTCAGACAGCACCAACCAATCCATGGGCGTCTGTGAACTCGTTCGTAAAAAAGGGGCGGATAGGGCTTTCCCTTTGAGGGGGTTAGGCTGACTCTAAATACACATGCGCAGCAGTTTGTAAAGAAACGGGTGGCAGCATCGCATGTCACGGAGGGTTCATGTGCATGCTTTCAATCCTCCCTGGTTGACGGTGGTCGTATGTGATAGGGAGGCAACACTTGACAGGTGGGAATCTGATATGACTAAAATTAGGGGGGGAAATTGGTGGAGATGGATAACAATCAATCAATCAATAAATAAATGGAGATGATTTAGTACTGTCGGCTTACCATGAGGTCTTCACACGCAAAAAACTGAACATGCAGGTTGTCCATGGTAGGACACAATACACCCCACTGCTGGGTGTCTAAAGTTTGGCCAAGAGCACCTTGACACTCCACAGTGCTACAGGAAAAATGTTTAGTGTGCTGATAAAATAAAAGTTCATTTATCTGGAAAGCAGCTATGGTGTAAAAAGGGCACTGTGTACCAACATAAAAGCATCTTTCAAACAGTGATGTATGGTGAAGAGCACATAATGATTTGGATCTGCTTTTCTGCTCTGGGGCCTAGTTACCTCAACGTCATTGAGGGGGAAATGAATCCCCAAGCTTATTAAGGTATCCTACAGGTTAACGTCAGGGTGGCCGCCACCAGCTAAAGCTCACTGTCCCTAATTACTAAACCATGAACCCGTATCATTTAAATAAATCTACAACAGAATGGCTTTAAAAGGAAAATAGGTGTTTTGGGATGAGGGCTCCCAGTCAGAGCCCAGACCTAAAACCAATAGAGATGGTGCTCACACCAAACATCTGAGGAATATGGCTGAGCTGAAGCAGTCCTGTAAGGAAGAAGCTTCCTTATCGGTGTGCAGGTCTAGACTCCAGCCGGACTTATCTGAGGTTATTGCTGCCAAACTGGAGCTTCGATCAGTTATTAAATCCATGGGTTCACTTACTTTTTACACCAGTACTGTGAATGTTTCATTTGTGTGTTCAATAAAGAAATGACAGAATGAAGTGTTTAATCATACTATGGTGATGGGGAGGCTGGAGCCTATCTCAGCCAACTCTGGGTGAAAACGAGATACACCGTAAACAGCTTGCCAGTTCATCACAGGGCACACACACACACCTAGGGGCAATTAAGAACTAATAATTAGCCTAATGTGCATGTCTTTGAACTGCAGGAGGAAACCAGAGTACACAGAGGAAACCCATGCAAGCACAGGGAGAACATGCACACTCCACAGCAGGGGACTCAAACCCAGTATCTTCTTGCTCTGAGATGTCCTAACTACTATGCCACCATGTTGCCCCAGAATACAACTGTTTACGTGTTATTAGTAAAAACATATTGCGTTTGTTTTTTTAACTTCAATGAAGATTAGACTGTATTACAAGATAAATTTATACATAAATGCAGGAAATTCCAAAATTTTCACTTCATTTCCCTTGACAGTGTAGAACACAATGATGCTGGAGGAACGAACTGCTTAAAATGCTGTCCATGGAGTGACAGAGGAAAGAGAGCTACTGCAAAAGATAAATGTGAAGTCATTTTATAAATGCGCTGATTGCGCCTGCATAAACCTGCTTAATTATACCTTCATAGTGCTTCACTGTCAGTGTGTAATTGAACACTTCATGACTAAACCTCATCAATCAATCTCTCTATTCCACTTCATTATCCCTCATGGGAAGTAAATGGATGTTGCTTGATAACCCGGCAATAAGCTAATCTGTTAAAAAGACCTACTTGAGATCTTGAGTCAGACTAAGAGAACAAGTGTTTCATCAGATGACCACTTGAGGGCACTGTAGAGACAATGCACTTTAAGATCTAAAGTTGACCTTTTGTATTCAACTGTATTATTCAGTGGGTGGCAAAAGTATTCACACCACCATGGAGAGTCAAAATAAATTGTCCGGCTTGCTAATTTGTATATTTCCCACCTGATTTTGATTCCCAGACCTTCCAACAACACCTTAGACATGCTCTTCTGTACTTGTTGCTCAGATAGGACTACGGAACACCTGATGCGTGTCTACTTTTTATACTTAACCTACTGTTTATTTATTTATTTATTTTTTTGTTTTTTTACAATGCCTTTAGATGTTTTATTCATGAGGAATCAATACTTGTGCAACATGTTTCTCAATTTTTTGCAAAGTGCTTGTAATGTAGTTCTCTCTCACTCACTTGCCGCACCACTTAATCTTTCTATTAGGGTTGTGAGGAAGTTGGAGTTGACCTCAGCTGGCACTAGGCAAAGGAGGGGTACACTTAAAACAGCTCACAGACTATTGAAGGGCAACACATAACCATTCATTCTCATATTCACACCTAGGGGCAATTTGGAACAGCCAATTCGCCTAATTGCATGTCTCTGGACAGTGGAAGAGAACCCGAGTATTTTAGAACTAAAAGCAGTGTGTAAAGCTCCCGTAATGTCTCAGGGTGGTAGCATCACAGAGTGTGTAAGTCAATCAGTAGGTGATGACACCATCTTGACAAAGAGGCAGTAGCATGTAGTTCAGCCCCTCTATTCCGTACATGGTACGTGTGTGTAGGTAAAGTGACACACTGGCAGATCATCGTGACAGACAGACAAATAGACAGAGACACAAAGAGACGGATGGACACAGAGTAAGGCCCCTGTAAGAGCATCGCTGCAGTTAGGCATTTAGTTAAGCATTTCACTACACATTGTACTGTGTATAATTTGTATGTGACAAATAAATTTGAATTTGAATTTTATGTAGCATTCATTCAGTTCATAATGTACATAGTATACAAAATAATCCATCTTACAACAATTTTATTAAACCCCATTAACAAAAAAAAGGTTTTCTTTGTACAGTGCAAAGACTTTTGCAACCCACTTTATATCCTATATTAAAAGGAACTTACTATATGCTGCCAAACGAAATGATTAACCTCAACAATATTTTATCTGTGATCCAAAATTAATGCCCGAGTAAAACTTTTTTTATCCAGCAAAAAGGCATCAATGTTTTTATTTAAAATAAAGTTTTACAGCACGGTACAGTCAAAGAAAGGACTCGCTTCTGACTCTGTGTGTGTGTGTGTGTGTGTGTGTGTGTGTGTGTGTGTGTGTGTGTACTTGTACCTGCTACACACTGAGGACCAAAACACATTTTTAAATCATCACAGTGAGGACATTTTTGGGAAGCGAGTATACTTTAGCTGCTCCTCAGTTCTAAAGTAGGCTAGGGAATGCATTATGACCCACAAACACAGAAGTACAATGTGTGTGTGATCATCTTGTATGGCATGTCAGGCATGTCTCATTAGCTGTTAAAAAGTAGATAATACATGTGTGTCTCCTTCATAATCTGCATGCACTGAAACAAATAAACTATATACACATCACATCTTTGTGTAAATGTAGCTACAGGATATTTGAGGCTAAATTATAAGGAATTCTTATGCTCAGCTTGATAAATGAAGCTCATTGTACCATAAGGTTTAAAAAAACGTTTTTTTAAAAGGGTAATTTTCACGATCATTTCAGTAATATCATCAACCGTGTACAAGTTTAGCTACACCAGAGGACACCTAGTCAAAATTATCTGCATATGTCTAAATGCCAGATGTTCGAACACCTAACATGAAAATGTGCAGTAAGTGTAATTTATTCATTCGTTCATTTTCTAAGCCACTAAATCCTAATTAGGGTCTTGGGTAGGCTGGCACCCATCTCAGCCGACTTTGGCAAGAGTGGGGTACACCCTGGACAGCTCGCCAGACCATCGCAGGACCAACACACATACAACCACTCAGACTCGGGGCAACTTGGAACCGCCAATTATAGTAATACAGTACTTAGCATATTACTGAACTGAAATGACATGACATGTGCACTGACAAATTTAAACCATTTCAGACTTTATCCTCACCTTCCTTCATTCCCTTGGCCTGTCGCCGAGTCGTGTAGCTCCTCCACACTGAGCTAGAGGAAAAGTATGTGTCCTTCACAAAAGTGTCGTCTGAGCTATCACTCTCATCGCCGTTTGATTCCTCCTTGTCGTCTTCACTCTCCCCCTCATCAGAAGAGTCTTGGCCTGGCAGAAAGAATCTCACGTTCACTTTTCACTACATTCAAATTTTTGTTAATGTACTTTGTTATTGCAACCATACCGTCTGATTGCAATCCCCAAACATGAAGCTCCCCGTCCCTTTATCAGCCTTTCGCTAAACTGTCGCACTTTTATTTTGCAATTTTAAAATTCCACACCCAGGTTGAGTTAGATCTATATATTAACTTGCTCAGATTTCCAGTGTGGTCATAGCTTACCTTTGCTGCTCGTGTTGCGGTCCTCTGTCTTAAGGCCATTTTTGCCCTGCTGGGACGAAGCCATTTTGACCCGGCTCATGTCTACACCGCTGCCCTCGCTGTCTGAGCAATGGGCCTCGCTCTCATAGCCCTCCTTAAAGTTCTCCACACTCTCGATGTGGTCCAGGTTAGCAAAGTACTCATCACCCATCTCCAAACCTTCCTTGTCAGCAAAGTCGTCGGTAAGGATTTTCCCTAAGAGTGACGTGGAAATATAAAGTTTATAAACAAGGTGTTCTCATTCTAAATAAATTGATAACGTTTGTGTTCCAAAAGCTCAAAATCTGAAGCACTGAGCTACCATCACTCTCATTTGACAAGGGGAAAAACAAACAAAAAGACAAAAGCAAGGATCCAGATCAGCTTATACAATACCTGCATAGATGCAGACAAAAGAGCCTTTGGCCACATCATCGAGACAGCGGATGCCCCAGCCCTTGTTCTGGGTCTTAAAGAGCTGCAGGCGCACTTGGAGGCCGTGCTGCACCAGTCGGTTAGTACACATCTGAGGATTACAGCGGCACTGCTTGTTACACTCGTACATCCTGAAAAAGACAACGCAAAAGGCATGAGGATCAAGTTGATTCTGTTTTCATCCAACTTTTAAATCTGAGCCAAGTGAAACATTAGTGACTAATTCAGGGTACATTAAAAGAGCATTTAGTTATTCTCATTCAAAACTTTAGATTAATTTAATTCTGTGTGCAAAATCTTAGCCTGATAGCTTTTGTTTTAATATTTTTATGAGTACATGAAGAATATATTTAGAGTCTGAGAATGATGTCATCAAGGATCAAAATAACATGTACAATATAGCATTTTAATATATTTATGAAACTTATCCACAGATTAGTGCTGGAGATTAAAATCATTGCCTGTGCAGTGGGAACTATATATCCACCAGGATTAGTATGTCCAGCATTAATATACTAAAAGTGTACCAGTATTGGTTATCCTTACAGCATAATTTGTGAATATAAGTTTAAGCAACACAGACACTTATTTTAACAAATTACCCAACAATTACTCATTTCAGGCATGGAGGATATCACTGAATATTCCTCTAAACATTCCATCTCAGGGACTATTCTGCGAGATCCGCAGAGCCAGAGGCAAATAACTGTTATTTCTAAGCACAAACAGAGAAAAGTAAATGCTTTCCTTCACATCTCATCACTTACTGCTTACTTGATGAAAATTTAGTGGTCTGTAAATGTGTAACATTTTCTTTCACAGTGTCATGACCAAAAGATGACTCCTTCAATAAGAAATAAATTATTTATGAAAATAAAAGAGAATATACTATAGTCTTCATTCTTAATGCCCCCTCATCAGCAATTTGATGAAAAACTAGCACGTAAGCCACTGTCTTTTTGAGCTTTTATTCATAAATCCTTAGGGGTTTTTTTGGAGAAAAATAAAATAAACAAGTATTAAATCCTGCAAAAAGTGGGAAGTTCCAAACGTTAAAGAAACAGTAAACACGGAAGTGTTTGCATTAGACAGCATTGAGGTATATATTAAGGTATATTATACCATTTGTTCATGTATATGAGCAGAAGCATGTCTGATGTAAATATAATGTTACGTGCAGATGTGCTGCTTTATTTTTTTCAGACTATTTTTTTCACTAGTTTATAACTGATTTGGTAGTTTAATACCTGTACACTGTTATTTTTGCCTTATATGAGCAGGCACATCCATGTCCTATTCCTTCAGTTTTGCACGCTTATGAGAATGAAATGGACTGCAAAAGCCAGCCTTTTTAAACAACCTAATGTAAACTATCAAACACAATTTAGCAGACTGCAACTTTGAGAATGCAAGTAAAACCCACCTGATGAGGAAAATATACATATTTTGAGTGTAACGGGATGGTTTGGATGGATTTCCTTTCATTTCACTTTACACTACTTTTCTCCCAGGTGGTATAGTCAAAATCATCAATCTTATACTGTCATCACAAGGAAAGCAGCAGAATGATGATTACATAGATTTTGAACTCACGACACTGAGACATGGTGGTAAGAAATGCTTGGAGCAGGTAACATGGCCGTTATGTCATATCTTAATAATGCTCAGCATCTTAGACAGACTACAGTACACTGTGTAAGGTCATTTGAAACACTAACCCAGTAGGTAAGCACTCATCCAGTCTCTTGAAATTGTAGCCAGCATTGGGATTGATCTGTCCACCAGGAGTGCACCCTGTGGCCTGCAGGGTGAGCTGGTGGCATGAACACTTTGACCTGCAAGCATATACAAATTTCATGAGTAACATTTTCTACACCCATATAATACCTAAAATATTCATATCAGTATTTGCATTTGAAGCAGAAATGGGTGTGGCGATATGAGTGCCATCATTACACCCTGGTAAAAACTAGTAAAGCAGAAACCCAGTCATTTTTTCCTTTTACACACCTGTGATAATTTCTGCTAAATTTAATTAGTTCTGTTTCCCAAAACACAAAACACACTAGTAGCTTAATTTAAAGCACAGCAACGCATGCCAGGCATTTACTAGGTATTTATTCATGCAGCACTACATGAGCTTTGTATATGAATGCTTGAGCCCTCATGAAAGAAAAAACTCCTGCTTATATGACTTTTTTTCATCCCAAATATCAACCAAATGCCCTGAGAACCTTTTGACTTTGAGAAGCTTTAAGAAAATGGTGTGTCCTATTTATATCTGTATACTCAGAATAATGATGCAACACTGGTGCAATACATGGAGAAGAAAGCACAAGGCTTAAAAAACCTACACTAAACTGACAGCATTGGGAGAGTGGGGAATAAACAGAAATCATCATCATCACCATCTTTCTGTTAGAACGTATATTATACATGGATGTTTATGGGCAAATATTTTTATTTGGGGATTTAAATAAGGTATTTTGAATATATTTTGATTTTATATACATATGTGAACTATATAAAATATTAGATTGTAGAATAGTAATATGGGCAGCATGGTGGCGTAGTGGTTAGCACATACACCTCGCAGCAGAAAGGGTCCTGGGTTCAAGTCCTGGGCTTGGGTGTTTCTGTGCGCTCTCCGGGCTTGCATGGGTTTCCTCCCACAGTCTAAAGCCATTCACATTAGCTGTCTGTTCCAAACTGCCCCTAGCTGTGGATGTGAGTGTGTGTTGCTCTGCGATGGTCTGGCAAGCTGTTTGGGGGTACCCCGCCCTTGTCCTGTGTCAACCTGTCTTTCCTTCGACCCTAATAGTAGGATTAAGTGATTCTGCAAATGAGTGAGTGTGGAGAATTGTAATATTAGTGAGTATATAATGTCATTTTTCCATTTCAAATCAGATTTTTTTTTTAAATAAAATTCTTAAGATTCTAGCTTTATCTATTATAAATGCCTAATAGTTTTTCTTTCATTCATACAGATTTTACTTACAACCCCCTTGAATGCAAAGAATTTTTTGTATTTATTGTGGTTTCTATGACACCCTTGCAAAGTGCATAGAATGTGCTTTATAAATCAATAAATATCAAATACCAGGGTGAATCCCTGCCTTGCAGGAACTTATAAGATTACATACTAAAAAATGAATGAATCATGAATACATTTTTCTTACTATAAATAATTTTAAAAAAGCTTTTTGCTAGATGCAGCACTGCAAATTTAATATGCATATATAGCTACTAAAAAATTAACTTAGCACTGTGCAGTGTGTGTTTGAGACACTAACTTGTCCTGGCAACCGTCAGTGCAGTCGCAGCCCACCAAGAAATCAAGGCTGGTGTTGATGTAGACTCCGTCCTCAGGGATGCGCTCTTTGCTGTAAGCAACGCTGGGCGGTGGAGTGTTGTCAATCTCATTGACACAGGACAGTGGAATGTCCTCACGTCCATTTGTGATGTCCCGGATGAAGTAGAACGGCCTCTGTGGCTGGAAGCGGCGGTCCACCAGGACGTACGGGTCCAGACAGAACATCTCCAGGAAGATGAAGTCACAGTGTGTTTGGAAGAGGTAGCGCTGAATCTCCGCCATGTTCCTCAGGCTCAGGCCACATGGGGACTTGTAGATCACATGGAAGGACATCTAAGAGAAGGAGAGAGGGTAAAAAGGGAGAAAGGAGACAAAGATTAAAAAAAAGACAAGGAAAAAAGAGAGGAAAAAAAATACAGCACTACATGCTACCTCACCCACACTGACCTTGCGGTTGAGTCGGCGGCGTGCGGTCATGCGCCGGAACTCGTACAGAAGAGGGGTGAGGAGAGGGTTTCGTCCCCGGTGGAGGTTGGGTCGTGTTGGACGGATGCGCTTCAGACAATCAGGTGTGCAGGTGTGTGTCATATAGAAGAGGCGATCGTTCGGGGCCTGATATGATGGCTCTTGAGGAATCCGCTCACTCGCATAGGGAGATATGGAGGATATGGTAGATATAGTAGATATAGTTGGTATAGTAGGTATGGGATTTATAGCAGGTGGCATGGTTTGGGGAACTGGTGCGATGGGAGTTAGGTTCTGCACTGGCCCAGACTGCAGGAAGAAGAGTCTAAAAGAAAGAGAAAGTTGTGTATGTTTGTTTGTCTTAAACAAATGTTTGCTATCCAATAAAAAAAGTTTGGCAGAGGTATTGTAATCGGCGGCGTTTGTGAGACAGTTTGTAAATGGATTTTCACCAAAGTTGGTGGAAACACTGCCTTACCTGAGTCCCAAATGTGATTTGATTTTGGAATGTCTGGGTCAAAGGTCAGTGTTAGTGCAAGATCATACCAATTCTATGGAACACTATTTGGAATCCATATACAGATTTTATTATGAGACAATTACTTTTGACCTTGGATGAACGTGTAAGGTCAAACCCCAGCAATCTCAAATTCTTCAAACATGAGACTTTATTTTGGACATTTTAACGCCCACATACTATAAAACATATCATAAGATGAGCACATGGGTAAGTCCAGTACCCATATACGGCCTATTTGTTACACTATCCATGTTATGTGGTGGAGGTACCTTTAACTCTATATTTGCTTTTACACAGGCAACAGGAACAAGTTGTCCTGGTGCAAATTGCACCAACTTTCCTACCTGCTTACAGTTACTCACAAATTGGTGGCAAGCTGTAAGGGGCAACACACAGCAAGGGTACCCAAATCAGTCATCAGACACAATTTCCTCTGGGATCAATAAAGTATTCTGATTCTGAGAACCAAAATGTCGAGCAAGGATGTGCAGCTTGTCGTGTTTTGCAATGATTACAAGGCCCTACGACGGAAGAGTTAGCAGCAAGGAATCATAAATATTAATGCAAATGCGTGCCCTCACTTCAGAATGTTTCAAGAAAGTACGTTGTTTCAGAATGTTTTAAGAATGAAGCTAACCCAAACCACTAAATCCACCTATCTCTCACGAAAGCCTGCGAAACAACCTAAAACCCCAAATGGATGCTTCTGTGCACGTGTAAACCATCCTACTTGACACAGATCGTGTTCACATGGCAAGTTGCACCTGGAACAACTTGCGCCACATCAAAAAATTACACTAGTTGCGCTCACCAGTGTCAAGTTGTTCCAGAACAAATTGTTTTTACGTGGGCGGTTGTGCCAGGGCAACTCATTCCAGGCACAAGTAATTCTGGTGCAAGTGCCTGCATAAAAGCAGCTTAGGAGTGACACTCTGTTTTGGCAGTAAATGACAATAGCAAAGGCATTCTGTTGAAACCGTATTCATTGATATTTACTAAAGATCTCAACCATTTGAACTTTATGAAGAGATCATGGAGAAAGAGAAATATTAGGAGCAGTGACCTGTTTTCTAACCTGGAGTTGTTGGTTTGGGGAAGGATGCCAACAGTTTTGAGCTGGAGGTCAGCGGGAACAATCTGACGAGGGGCAGGGATGAATGGCGACGTGCTCTTCTTAGCCATCTGAGTCCTGTATAGCAAAGATACACTGCATTTAATGGTAGAAAATCAAGACCTGGGGCATAATGAGTAAGAGTTAATATCTAAAAATGAAGCACCATGGGTAATGTTGGGGTAATTATGCATGATTAAGGAGGAGTACTCACTCAGTACGGATAGGCTGGGGCAGGGCAGTGAGCTGTGGGCGAAGCGGTGTAGGCTGAGTGACTGCGGAGCGGTTAGTTAGCAAATTGTTTTCATTAGTGTACTGTACCACAGGGCCTTTAACCCTCATAGCCCCTACACATAGGTGGATGAAGGAGAGATAAGACAAATATAGCGATATATAGAACTCCACATACTTTGTAAAGCGAACTTAGCAAACAATCAAATTTAAAAAATCCCACAGTCACACCAACATACAGACATAGAACAGAATAAGATCTTACCCATATTGGGTCGCAGGCGCTGTTGGCCAGCCAGCTTCTTCTCCTGGTTGTTTGCTGTGCTCATTTTTAGGTTGAACATGGGCTCCAGGCGAGTCGAGCCACGATAGATCCACTCACTACGCTTATCATCCTACATACAGCAATCATAGAATATTTATAAATAATATTAAAACATCCATAAAAGTTTAAGTCATGCAAAAATCAACCATTATATAAAAACACTTTAATATCCAAATCTGAGTGATTTGATGAAACACTGCACAAATGGCCCACACATACACACACACACTCTACAGCTATCCAGAATTTACTTATTTAATCACTCCCAACGTTAAGGGACAAAATAAAATCAAGACATGTAAACAGAACAGGAAGTGATGTATGTCAGACCAGGAAGAGCATTTTAACGAGGCTGCCGTCCACTTCCTCTACGCGGCTCCTCCACCATGTCCCTTCCCATTCGGTTTTGATGATCTGTCCCGGCTTCAGCAGCACCATGGGCCTGTTTGGGTATGCTGTGATGTACTCCTCAATGAAATCCCTGCAGGACTCGTCCTCAATGTCCTCCCACGTCTTCTGCACTGTGTGTACACACAAACACGCTCATTAGCTTTCGGCATGTAATTATTATACAAGCAAAAAGATCAGGTTTCCATTAAAGCTGGATATTTCTCACGATAATGCTCTGAGTGAGTGTGTGTGCGCGTGTTCACTTTGAATTGAATATATTCAAATCTCCCTTGAAGGATGAAAACAGTATATCAACATTTTTAAAAAACTATGCTGAGTACACAACAACCTGTGTACACCTGTTGTTGATTGGCTGGAATAGTATTATGTGGATTGCACTGGGCCACTTTTTTGCTTCTCATCTACAGAGCCAGAGCTGCATTCAGCACACACACACGCGCGTGCGCGCGCACACGCACACACACACACACACACACACACACACACACACACACACACACACACACACACACACACACA
>JAOUQZ010000044.1:29359288-29376620 GCA_028564935.1 Neosilurus hyrtlii
AACACGCTGACGACTATGCAGCCTACTCTTTACGAAAATCAGCAATGGTTCTTTTACATGCCTCTCACCATAGACAGTTAGCGACATGGCCGGCATTTTATAACCCAGTTAGCTGCACTGGGGGGCTGTACAGTGTGGCTTCACTAAATGTAACATATGAGATGTTTACTTGTCTATCAAGTGCAAACTTTGCCATGATTCCGCTGCTTTGATTACACTCACTCATTTTCAAAACCGCTGGATAGAGGCAGGGTACAACCTGAACAGCTCGCCAGAGATTGGCAGGGCCAACACATACACATACACACTCACATCCACACCTAGGGGCAATTTGGAACAGCCAGTTAGCCTAATATTCATGTCTTTGGACTGTGCAAGGAAACCCACACAAATATGGACAGAACATGCAAACTCCACACAGAATGCATGAGCCCGGGACTCGAACCCAGGACCTTCTTGCAGTGAGGTGAACATGCTAACCACTATGCCACCTGCTTTGATGGTAAACTTTCTGGTAATCTGCTTCAGAAATACATGTGTAAGAATGGTTCCATGTGATTATCTGTAGTTACATATATACACACACACTAAACAGGTCCACATTATGGGAAAACGACCCATTCCATACACCAGGCTAACGAGAGACCTGAGTTACTATTTATTTAGTTGTACCTGTGTTTAATCCCAGGTTGTTTTGAATGCTTACACTCCTCAGGGCGTTTGGGTGAAAGCCTACTCCTGGGGCTGATGACGCGGTTGTGACGCGCCGCCCTGTCTGGCAGAAGCCAGGAACAGTCAGGAACAGCTCGAGAAGGTAAAGTACAAAACAAACTTTTCCTCTTTTTAAACCGGACTCCACAAAAACTTCTAGTGCGGTTTTGCATCACTGACATTTTACATGTAACGATTCACGACTAAAATTCAAACCTTGTAGTCAAACTGTGCGGGGTATGTAATGTAGTTTGGTTTCAACTTCACCACACCAGTCGGGAAAGCTAGATTAGCTGATAAAGCTAGCATAAACTAGCCGAATAGGCTAGCCCTAGTTAGCTCAACTTGTTGCAAGAATAATTTTCAGCTGAAAATTGAATCTTTAAAGTCAGGAAGGCAGTCTGGGCATTTAATAAACCCCCAACTTGGTTTTGTTTTCACAGCTAAGCTCTTGCTGTAGTGTTTACTTTGCAGGAACTATGTATACTTTAGCAGTGAGAGGCTGAATCCTATACATGCCCATGTTCACTGTGTAGGTGCACTGAATAGGACTCTTAAGTAGTGGATTTTGCGCCCTCCACTTAGTCCACTACATGTCCGTTTGCGATTGAACCAACGTCAGCGCTCGTGCTAGGAGTAATGGTTTAGCAGAGAAGCATCTGTTAAAGCCAAGCTGTCAAAGTTACAAGCTGGATACAAGCGAACGCAGTCTACTTGACATTTAAGACAGAAAAAATACTTTTATGTACAGTTACGACAAGTTGAGAGTCTGATAAAGCGTCTCTGCTGTGAAATGATTGTTAGTTTGTACTTAACTGACGTTAAAGGAACTAGCTTACAAGTTAGCATTTTGTGTGGACACTTCCTGGGAGCAGACCTTTCAGTTCAGTTTCTTAGTTAATGGTTAAACTTTGCGTGTTGATAAAGCTATCCGAGCAAGTCTCATGCAAAAACCTTTCATGTATATACGTTTCTTGTTTACAGTAAGGGCTGAGTTGACGATCTTACTTGTTTTCCGTCTGTAGGCATCTGTTGGTCAGACAGGAATGGGTGACATGAAGACGCCAGACTTTGATGACCTTTTAGCAGCATTTGATATTCCAGATATTGATGCTAAAGAGGCAATTCAGTCTGAGTCAGGGGATCCTGATGCGAACCACAGTGAATCCAGTGGCAGTGGTACCAAAGAGAGAAATGATGATCCAAATCAAAGGTCTATTGAATCCTCTGAAATCCGTGAAGCTTCTCATGACCCCTCTGTAGTTAGTGTTATCGTAAAGAACAGCATATATACTGATGTATATGAAAATAGGAGGGATGAGGAAGAAAACTTAGAGAAACACGTAAGTGATGGTCTAGATGAAGGTGACAGGAGTCGAGCTGGGGGCCAGCTGTCTCCCCAGGTTGCACACAGCCTGATGCCTATGGACCCGCTCATCCACAATGGATTCAAGGCTGTTCCAGGAGTTGTTGTTGAACACGCCTTGCTCTCCAATCCATCACAAATGCAACCAAAAGACCATCTGTGGTCCCCTTGTTCTCCTAAAATAGCCAGGGAAGGTGATGAGAGCCACCAGGGTGATGGTCCTTCCAACCCCTCTGCCAGCTTTTCACCACACTTGCCTTTACCTGCCTCTGCTCCTTCCATTTCTTGTGTAAATTTCATCAGCCCGTCACCTTCCAAAGTTGATGAACATGAAGTCGAAGAATCAGAATGTGCCTTCGCACCTCAAACTCAGCCTGGAATCAACAGCTCAATCACAGAGGGCAATCAAGCATTATCTGAAGACGAAGAATCAGAACCAGACCTTGGAAGTCCTTCGCTTATGATCCAAGAGAGTCCAGACATACATATGTCTTCACCTCTGCGGTTTCCATGCAGACCTGGGTCATCTGGTGAGCTTCAGCCTCCTCCTCCTATCTCTCCACCTTTGCCTGTAAGTAACACTGAAGCCGGAGAGACCGCCACATCTGTTTCTCCACACCCAAGTCCCTTGGTGTCTCAACAGACTCCCTCACAGAGCAACAACATCCCTGAAAACATACACCCATCCATACCAGAGATATACCCAGAGCACATTATTGAGGACAGAGACTCTCCAGAGAGTCCTGAGCCAGAAATCCCAGCAGGTCCACAATGGAAAAGCTTATCATCAACCCCTGGACTGGAGTTGGGAGAAAAAGAACCTGTGCATGACAAAACCTTGGAGGTTTCAGATAAGGAGGAGCATGTGGAGAATGTGAAGAATGGACAGGAGCACAGTAAGTGTGATGGTGAAGAAAACGGGGCAAAAGCAGAAGAATCGAAACCGTTGGACCAAGTCTCAGTAGCATCTACTGAAAACAGATCCGGTTCTTCTGCCGTACCTTCCAGACCTCTTAAAGTTCGAATTAAGACCGTTAAAACCCCCACAGGCAACATTACACGCACTGTTACCAGAGTGGCTGCTAAAGGAGCTGCAGCAGGTATCTCCAAGGGCACGGATGGCTCTAAAGTTCCAGTAGGGGGTCGTAAGGGGGTCAGCAGACCTAAGAGACCTGCAGCAGCCATGTCAGACCATCCTAAAGGCTCAAAGACTAGAATACTTCCTGTATCAACTTTACAGGATGCCAGCTCCGCCATGTTGTTTGCAGCCAGCAAGGCACAGAAAGTGGCCTCCAGTGTCACAAAGACATCGACTTCAGCATCTGTTTCATCTTTATCCCCATCCCCATCCTCCTCTTCCATCAATATATGCTCAATTGGTCAGAAAACACTTGCTGTACCTTCCACCAAGCCGGCAACCATTGTTAATAGCCCCGGAGCTGTGATCTCCCGCAGCCAGTCAAGCCTGCTGGAGTCTTTCAACAAGATTCTCAACAGTAAGAACCTTCTGCCTAGTTACCAGCCAGACCTCTCCACTCTGCCACGTCCGGAGTGGGGCCTTGGCATGCCTGCTTCAGGTTATCGCTGCTTGGAGTGTGGGGATACATTTGCTCTGGAGCGCAGCCTGGCGCGCCACTACGATAGGCGCTCCTTGCGCATAGAGGTGACATGTAACCTGTGCACAAAGCGGCTGGCTTTCTTTAATAAGTGCAGCCTGTTGTTGCACGCTCGTGAGCACAAGGAAAAAGGACTGGTCATGCAGTGCTCACATCTTGTCATGAAACCCATCAGTGTGGAACAGATGGTTGGCCAACAGGATACTGTACCTGTAGGTAAGTTAGTAAAATAGTCTGCAACGTACAAATAAAAAGTTGACTTTAATGCTTTATCCAAAGTTAACATGTGGATGTGTAGGCTAGGCAGGGCTTCACTGCTCTCTGAATCGGTGTTTAGCTCATGAATCAAATATTTCTAAGGGAAGATGTAAAAGTATTTGCCTTATTGTCAGGGATCGCAATGACTGTTATTAGCTATGAGGGGATTCTGAGCTGTGATCACATAAATGTGAAAGAGGGTAGGTGTTGCTTTCCTCAGAGAGTGTTACACCTTGTGATGCAGCATGAGCAGCAGTTGTAATGGTGTGGTAGCCTGGTTTTACCTGACTCGGAGCGAGCACTTGTTAGCCTGGTAACTTTCGAATGATTGACAAGAGTTAGCTAGTGGGCTGGAATTGCTACGGGTCCAATTGGGGATAAAATGGGGAGGAGGTAAGAAAGAGCACCTGCCAGGAGAGATAATGAAAAATGAATTTTTATAACTTTTATTAATTCCTGTTTTTTTTTTATTAATCATATTTACAGGTATGCTTTCTCCATCTCTGCTGGCCTCACCTTCCTTGTCTGCATCCTTTGATAATCGGTAATAACACAGCACAATGACCTGGAATACATTTATTGGCTTGAATGAATCCTGAGTGATTTCAGCGAGCGTAGTTAAAGCAAGAAGATTGTTTTTTTATAGATCTGAGAGTGCTCTGTATACTATGGTGGTTTATTTTATTTCTAATTTTATTTATATAGAATAATTTATAGAACCACTTTCTTAATATGAATGTGTACAGTTATTTAGAAACAAAGTTTTATACATGTAAAAATAAATAAAAAATACACCCAGGCTTATAATGTACTGTATATTGTAAAAGAAATGGCTGTTCTTGTTTTTTTAAAAGTGCAATAAAATCATTTTTATTCTTAAATTTGCTGAATAATCGTATTCATTATTTCAGTACTTAGTAAAAAGCATCATTTTTAAAAATATATAACTATGTATATATTTTAAATAGTTTTATTTATCATTTATTTGATTCTACAGTTGGACCTGGAATCAAATTATTTTGTATGTCCCAGCCTTCAATAAGTTGCTGGGCTCATAAACATGCAAATAAACCTCCATTTCTGCAGTCAGCAACTGCTAAAAGAGCACCATTTCTGCTGCTGTTATTTAAAATTTTTTCCCTTATACCCGATGGCCCATTAGCATCTGCTGCTTGTGTTTGCAGGTGCCCAGAGTGTAAGAATTCATTTGGCTCAAAAGAAAAACTAGTCTCACACTTCCAGGATTCAGATCCCGGAGGAATAGACAAAGTGAGTAATAACATTACTGTGAGAATATTGCTCTGTCATTAGGTTTGAAATCCAGACACATTATTTTTTTTTAGGTTTGAAATCCAGACACATTATATTACCCTGTATCTTTGTGTTTGAACCTTTTTCTCACCTTTTTAACCTGTGTGTGTGTGTAGTGTTGTATGCAGTGCTCTCCTCCGATGCCTCTGTGGAATGCCTGCAGTGGCGCTGCCCATCAGCGACTCCATCGGAAGCTCCACCCTCTCGTCTGTCCCGAGTGCGGACTCGTCTGTCAGTCACATGGTCTTAACACGCACGTACGCCGAGTGTGCCTACATTACACACGTCAGCTGGGATACAGGTACACATACACAAATCGAACTCACCTAATCACCAGTGTGTTTAAAAAGTCAGGGATGCTGATGCACCCTGTTAGGATTTATTAAATTATTTGGATTGTGCACATGATTCTAGAATAAATTATTTGAAACTAAAAATATCCAATTTTCAGTTTTTTTGAGGAATTAATTTATGAAATTGAAATCTTTTAACTGTTGTGATGCTGTTTAGGACACAAATCCCACACATGACCTTATACCATAGTAACTTGTGTATCATGTGACTCCAACAGCACTAATGTCATACATCTCGTGAAAGGAATAAAAAGCATTGGGGTATGATATGATAGAAAAATAATCATTCGTTGGTGCAATGTGGGCTACTTTCTGTTGATGATTTAACTGCACGTTGTATCCCTTTATGCTAATTATACCAATTTACAAACACGTAATTTAAAACCATGTGTGCAGAGCATGTTTAATATTTGTATCTGTTTGTACTTTACATTTCTTTTAAATCTCTATACTATAAACTTGGAATGAATTATAGTTGTATTTGATATTGTGGAACATGTGCAAGAGGTTCCTGTTCCTGTTCTTGCTGATATTTTAACAGCTTCAAACTGTCGTTTCCTCATGACCTTCTGTTCTCTCTCACTTTCAACAAGTTACTCAGAAGAGATACTAAGGACAAGGGTAAGGGCAAAAACAAAGCTTCATGTAAACATTATGCAAAAAACAAAGAACTACGATTCAGAGGTGTCAGAGCTGAGCGATTATAAACAAATAAAGGCTGAAAAAGGAAATATGGTCTGAGGAGGTGACACAGGTTTTGACTCTGTGACTATATATGTAAAAACGTGGGGGGATGGGGGCTGTCCCGTTTACTGTGAAACTAAGAATAGGCACTGTGTCAAGGTTAACAGTGAAATAATTCTGTTAAAATCCACTACAAGTTGTTATTGGTAAATTTACCGGAGTATTAAATGTTTTAAATGGTTAAATGAACCTTCTGAGACCCAAACAATAATCGTGTTTTACAATTTCTCCACACCTATTGTGTTCCTAGCACCTCACCTAATACCCAGTGGCCTTCATATGAGGATCTTACTCAGATATACACGCAATATGGCTGGGAGAAAATGTCCTTGTACGAGGATAGTGGGGTCTTAAGAGGTGAAGTTTTATATAGAAATAATGATGGGGGGCATGCCTGCCTCACAGCAAGGGATGCAATCCAGGCTTGGCAAGGGTGTCAATGTGTATTCTCCCTGTTCTTGCGTGGGGTTCCTCTGGGTACTCTGGTTTCCTCTCACAGTCCAAAGACATGCAAATTGGTTGTTCCAAATTCCTCCAAAGTGTGAGTGTGAGTGTGAATGGTTGTATGTGTTGGCCCTGAGATGGACTGGCAAGCTGATCAAAGTTGGCTGAGATAGGCAGAGGCACCAGCCTTCCCAAGATCTGAGTAGCATTAAAGAGTACCTGTGGTGAATTAGCTATTTAAAACGTATGACATCAGAAGTACCTTCTGGCAACATCAGTCCATGCCTGATTTTAAAGTGTGCGTGAGTCTTACCACTCTAGGCATGCTCAGAGACATATTGACTTTGATTGGCTGTTTCAGCCTGGTCGTGACGTGAATTTGTTGGATTGGCTGGGCCACGTCACTGACCCGTGCAGCATAATTCATTATTGGCCAGTGCTGAGCTGCACAAATAACAAGTGCAGATACGCGGAAAACATTTCTTTTTGTTTCTAAACCAACTGACGTCAGGAAAGCCGAGTTGGCAAAACGTTAGCTACATAAGCCATTTTGGATCTACTGTCACACTCATCTCTGGCAGCATTCTCATCCTCAGAGTCACTAAAACGTAAGTTTCATTGTCTCCACAAAAGACGTCCACTCCGACCAACACTTTGACGTCACTTCCTGGAAAAACCTGCTAACCCCCGTAGTTCTGCCCTCACTAGTAATCCATGAGATAAAATTACCAGTTTTGTGCTTATTGTGGACATTTATGTTAAAATAAGTGTCAGTAGCACTTAAATGTATTACATACACACAAATTATGCTGTAAGGATGACCAATACCAGTAGTCTTTAAGTGGTTTGACAAATTAATGAATGAGAATCAAGGAAGTAACTTTTATTATGTACAGAAACACTCAATCAATCAAAAAGTCAATAGTTTGAGAACCATTTATGGTTGAGATTGTTGCTTGCACATTCTCTTTCTTGGTCATCTTTTCTAGTAAGTGTTACATCATCCAACTCACCATGTAGTACGGACTAGTTGGTTATCATACGATGACTCTGTCTAAAAGAGATGATTTCTGACCAGTTTGATCTCTGTCTTCCTCATTGGCTTTTTTAAGACTTCCGTGTTCAAAATGTATTCGTGACAAAATGATCTCGATTGATTTACAGTATAGACCTTGAGTGGTGTGGCTGACTGGTTCATGACTGTGATGAAGGGTTCCATGTTTCTTTGGCATAAAAAAGAAGGGGGGTGGGGACACGCTGATCATAGATTTTAGTTTTTGTCACTGTATTCAGATCTCTGTAGTAAACACTATTTTCTGCAGACGTTTGACAGCACAATATGCACCTTGAATTCATAATCTAATCTCTTCATTTATCATACGTTCTTTGGGAAAGTAGCTACCAAGGTATCAATTTACTTCTTCCAGGTGACATCATCTACAAAAAAAAAAGTTGGATCCCAGTCATCATTGATTCAGTCTCTGAGATGTTCACGTTTTCTTAGATGCTTTGTTAGAAGGCTTTCTGCAATGTTGCTGAATACAGCTGTCATCTACATACTGGACTTCTTGTCAGTTTGACTAAGATAACGACAAGAGGGTTCATCCTTAGCTTTTACACTGCAGTTTGATGGATTATCATTATTCAGGCTGTATAAGTTTACTTATAGAATTAACTACATTGTATAACAAGAAGTTCACCACAGATGGCTGAAGAGCACAATTCTTGGTATAAATTTTTGTAATGATGTTTCTGATTGGATGATAAACTGATATACTGTATACTGTACAGTCAGTAGGTGGCATGGTGGTGTAGTGGTTGGCGCATCCACCTCATAGCAAGAAGGTCCTGGGTTCCCTGTGAGTTCCAGGCTCGGCTGTTTTTGTGTGCAGTTTGCATTTTCTCCCTGTGATAGTTTCCTCCCATGTTTCAAAGACATGCACATTTTGAGGCTAATTAGTTGTTCCAAATGGCCCCAGGTGTGAGTGTGAATGGTTGTGTATGCAATGGACTGCCGAGCTTTCACAGTGTACCCAACCTTCTCCCCAAGTGGGTTGATATAGGCTCCAGCCTCCTCTGTGGTTTGGCAGATTAATTAAAGGAATGTCAAAAGACCTTCCAGATTTGTAAGTAATGCTTTGAAGGTCAAAATAAAAATTGGGGAGTCATATATACATTTTTATCTTGGAAATACATACTACTTATTAACTTAATGTGAGGTCAGTACAGATAAATTCCAGACCAAGGCTTTGACGTATTGACTGAGTGATAGTGAGGTATCAAGGCTGAGGTCTGGAATTTCCCTGATCTGACTGTCCTAATGAGGTTAATAAACATATTCAATGTCTTTCTCACTTTGTAGCATAACCCCTAAAAAGGAAGGAAGTAAAAATGTATGCAATTTTCCTTTGAAATGAGGCTGTGCTCACTGAACCTAAATAAAGCAACAACTTTCTTTGCTTTCTCAGCTTTCAGGATTTATTTAATCAAGAGGAAGGTTAAATGTGATACTTTTGCAGACATGGAGCAAGGGGAAAAAATATAGAAAAGACTGACTTTATTTGAGCTTCATGTTTTAATCGAGTATTGGTTGTCTGAGTAAAAAAATTATTGATGGATTGACTCTCTCTCTGTCTGTCCAGGTGCCCCTGTTGTCAGCTGGTGTTTGGAGGCGTGAACAGTTTGAACGCAGTGAAGAATCACATGCACACAGCTCATTCCGAAGTCTTCCATAAATGCCCCTCGTGCCCCATGGCTTTCAAATCTGCTTCCAGTGCTGATACTCACTGTAGCACCCAGCACCTTCAGCTCTCAGAACAAGCCAAGCAATCCAAGTATGTTTTTACTATAAAAAGTAAGTGTTTATTTGAGATTAAGCCTTTCTCTAGTCATGCAGTAATACTTGTAATTAATTCTTTTTAACAGGGAAATATATAAATGCGTGATGTGCAGGACTGTTTTCACTCAGAAAGCCCTGCTCAATGTCCATTTTGACACTCATCTAGCGACGCAGAAGGTTAATGTGTTTAAATGTCCAGATTGCCACAAGCTGTTTACACAGAGGATGTCCCTCCTGGAACATGTGAAGGTTTGGCTCTTATTGTTATTTCAGTTTTCTGAAATGATTTTATCCATGTTAAATTTTTAGGATTAACCCAGCCCGGGTCTTCGAGAACCCTGCAGTGCAAATTGATGGGTGTCTGATGATGTCACGCACCTCGCATAATTCCTGCACCCGCCATCTTATGAGTCAGCCGAGTCATTCGACCGTAAACAAACTACAGCCGTGGTACATACATGTGTGGTATGGGGCTGTACAAACCACACCAATCCTGGTGAAAAAAGAGACAGGAAATTTGATATTTTAAAGGTGATAAAACACCAGGGAGCGGACACTAAACGCTTATCGTCACAAAGGTCAAATCTTTGGCTGGGGAAAATCAACAGGGAACGCTTCAATCCAGACCCAAAGCTTTCTCTAAACCAAAGTAGCAAACTCCAGACCAAAGAGTGGCAATAATGCACTAGTACAGTCCGCAATCACCTTTAACAAACAATAAACAAACAATTTCTGAGTGAACTACTAGACCTACATTTCTATTCATGCACTATCCACTACTAAATTGAACCTTGTGTCAAATGTGTACGTAGTGTGGCCTGCCTAATTTCCTGCACCCATTCACTCACAAAATAATTATCTTTCAAAGATTTGTAACCATTCAGTTCATCAGTATGTTATCATGTACTATCAGTATAAGTATAGGTACTTACACTGTTCACCAGGTAATTTACTATTTCAGAATTGGCGATATTTGAGTAGCCGTTAACTTTTTTGGATCACTCGTTACTTTTCATTACATAAGGATCTTTGTTGTTTATTTTGTTTAATTTCTGCAGATACCTAGCTCTACAGACAGCACCTGATGTATTTACGTAGGGTACTTTATAGTTTTGATTTATCCAGATTGAATTCGAGGTCATCATTCACGCAGTATAGTGGAAAATAAACTGGTTGCTGTAATAATGTTATTGCTTTGTTTATAAGACACACAGGATGGTGGCCGCCACGAAAGATCATGGGTAATGCGCTCGAACGCAAACCCATCAATTGTACTTTGCTTGCTCTAACAGAAGCAGAGTTGGTAGGATTTACCTTTTGATTTTGTCTACACTGAAGACTGAGAGAAAAACTTGATTGCACTGGAGTACAAACAAAAGAAATCCCCATATGCTCAGTTTTAGATATCCCCGTCCCCGTTCAGATATTACCTAATTTTCAGGACCGTGGGAGGAAGAGCAGACCAAGACACATGGCGTGGTCAGCAGTCTCAATTTTATGTTATGATTCTTCAGACTTTTATACACATTCACTGGGACACGGCAACACAGGTCAGTTCAAAGAAAGTTCGACACGAAGTTCATACAGGATAGACTAGTTAGAGAGTGTGGTCATCAGCAATGGCATGACTGAGTCTCTGATTTTTACATGCGTGAATTGCTTTAAAGAAAAATAAAAGAAAACAGAGATTGCACATTTAGATGACAGTTGTATACTAAAGACTACTAATGGACTGCTAATGACATGAGGGGAGCAGGTTAAAGGCAAAAAAGTGCAGGAAGATGAAGGATCTCATTTATGAACTTCTTATGCAAAGTTTGTTCATTACTCAGTTTTTATTCAGGGAAAAGGATTTGCTGGTAGTTTGACTATATTTAAAATGACATGTAGACATTCAGTACTGCTAAATCCTATTGGGTCGCAGGGAGGCTCTTAACATTGGGCGAAACTCTGAACAGCTTGCCAGACCATTGCGGGGCAACACACACAACCATTCACACACACCCTCACACCTAGGGGCAAATTGGAACAGTCACTTAATGGCTAATGTGCATGCCTTTGGACTGTGGGAGTAAACCCTACGCAAGCATGGGGAGAGCATGCAAACTTCACCGAGAAATGATGGGCGATACAGATGGATGTAAAATCTTAGAAAGGCACATCTGATTTTCCATGAGGTCTTTCTTGGGGACTTGGCTCACACCGCTTGTGTGGTTTTTAAGTAGCATTAGAGCGTCTTTTCGATAAGTGGCTCCTCAATCGAGTTTTGTTTGCTCAGTACAATTTTAGTAGTAGAGTTTTGTTTGCTCAGTACAATCTCTGCCAGGAACTTGCCCTTCTCTTCGAGAGGCCAACAAAACGCAACAACAGCGATCCTCCACACACTCATGTCTTTTCCATGCTGAGGATTTTAACCACAGGCACCTTTCAGTCGGAAATTCGATAGCGGTGTGGTATTCCATAAACAACGATGACTGAATAATTCAGATAACACTACATTGAAGATCACAAAGAGGGATTTCTATGCTGTTGCAGGTTTTCCTAATATCTGTAGCCATTATCCTCAGTGTGATCATATGCTGTTTTCCATATATGGTGATTTTGCAGGATTTCTTTGTGTAAAAGATTTGACCTTGGGGCTGGAAACAGTGAGGTAGAGATTAATATACTGTTGGGTACTATTTTATGATGTCATATACTGGACAATTACTGACACGTAGTATGAAAAAAAAGATATAATACGCATCTTCCAAATTAACCTTATTAAACTATAAATGATTGCAATTTTCAAATTCTATGACATCATATGAATGCGTTTTATAGAAAACACGCTATTTTAAGAAAATGAAGGATATGAGGTGCTGAAGTCATATACTCCTAAATAATACACGTGACTGGCGTGAACTCGTGTTCAGGCTTCACACAGGAAGTCAGCAGCTTATCTGACCCAGAAAAGCTCGATGAAAATGGAGAGCTCTGATGGCGAGGAGTGGCGAAAAGAGGAAGATGAGGATGGAGAGGGAGATCCAGGAGAGAAAAAGAGCACTACTGTTTCCAATGTTCAGAGCTGGAGCTGCTCAGAGTGTCAGACGAGCTACACAGACAAAGAGAGCTACATCACTCACATGGCCAAACGGCATAGAAAGGTCAGTGGCAAATCCGTTTAAATGTATGTGATGTCCGACAAGGTTGCATACTTAATTGTCGTGTGTTTAATGTTGTGATCTTCAGGACTTGAAGCAGTTCCCTTGCAACCAGTGTGAAGGCTCCTTCTCTTCTTCATCAAGTTTGAGACGCCACTTTCGGGTCAAACACAAAGGCATCAAAAGGTCTTTGTACTGCCAGTGAGTTCACAACGCGGAGACTCTGTTTATAATCAGGCGAAAGCAGCTCTTTACATCCAAGAATCTGAGTCATTCTGTGATGGTTTCATATAACCTAAACTTTTTTATTTGTTTGGAGAATTGTTTTTGGTGACCTTTAATGTGTGTTATGATCTTAGGTTATGCACTGGGAGCAAAAAGAGTTTTGGCAGTAAGCTGGTTCTAGAAAAACATATGCAAATTCATCATGGAGGACAACGACCAGCAAACCGTCAAGGGCAGGTTAGAGTACACACACGCACACACACACACACACACACACACACACACACACACACACACGCACACACATACAGGCAGATTGTGTTCTTGAAAGTTTTGCATGTGGTTAATCTAATAATTACAATATTATCATACGCCCCATAGAGTTCAGAGCTGTGCACTGAAAATGTACTGAAAAACCAGCATGGAAAATAAGATGCTCACTTATTGTGCCTCCTACCAGTGAAAACTGGAGTTTCACATAGGAATCACTACTAGTTGCGTTGCGTCAATGTCATCTTTCGTTGTTAGTCTTCACACTTGTTTCTAATCCTCCAGTGCTCCTCAGCCAGTTAACTTATTTCAACCAAACTTTCACAGAAACTTATTTACACTACATTATTGAGCACCGCATGTCTTATTTTTGTATTACATCAATTTTTGGGCTTTCCAATAACAAAACATCGACTTTGTTGTTACTCCACAGGGGGTTGCCATCATTAATTCACACCTCCTCCAACATCTGTGAATGGATTTTTAGGAAGCTTTCACAGAAGCTTTGTAGAACATTGTAAAATGTTATTTGCACCTTCTATATTATTTTTGTATGTAATAAGATTTTTCGTAGCTAGTGGAAATTTGCAAGTCTGCTCTGGAAGACTTGTACATTTTTGCACCAACAATTTCCAAAAATAAATAAAATCAAATGATCATTATTTTGTCCTGGTGGTTAAACTCATCATCTCCCATTCGGGGGCCTCTAATTTAGCTTTACTTCTGTATTAAGGGGTACAAATCTCGGAGATCACAAGTTCGAATCTGGGTTGATGCCACAGCCATCCTTGACCGGGAGCCCATGGGAGCTAATTTGCTGAGCGCTCACAGGTGGGAGGGATGGCATACGCTTACTTTACTGTCATTCACAGCGATCACCAGCCAATCATGGGGGTCTGTGAGCTCATTTGTATGAGGGGGCAGATAGTGCTCTCCCTCCGCGTGTGTTATACCTCCCCCAAAATACGCATGTGTGGCAGTTTGAAAAGAGGCGGGTGGTAGCGTTGTTGTCACTGAGTGGGTATGCGCATGCTTACACCCCTCCCTCGTTGGTGGTGGTCTGTGCTGTGATAGAGAAGGCAATACTTGACTGGTGGGAATTGATTTCAACCAAATTAGAGGAGAAAATGGGGGGGAAAAGAGGGGGGGGGTATTATAGATAGGTATTCTCAGCTAGGGCTGTCACAAATTCTCGTTCCACCAAGAAAATATTTGGTATAAGTGTGCCCTCCAACAGGTGGTGATAATGTACAAAGCAAACTGAAAAAGAGTATGTTCAGGTAAGCAAAGCACAGAAATTTCACAGTAGCTAATAAGGAGAAATGTACGTAAACTCCATCACACAGCATTTTTAACGTTAACGCGTTTTTAGAAATACAGTTGCATATACGAATGTTGAGGACGGGAAATAAGAGGGGAAATATAACAAACTGCAAACAGTTGTTATCGATTAAATGGGTTTAAAGGTTAAAATGTAATTTATAGCAAAGTTCCAGCAGCCCACACAAGTGGCACACCATACTTAAGCAGCCATGGAGTTGATTTTTCATGGTTGTGCATCATTCCAGCATCCGTCCAGTGTTTATGTGCATGGCAATGCTGATTTGCTGTTATACAATGCTGAGTTGCATGACGGGTTGTCAAGGATGGTGAAACCAGTCTGTTCATAACGTAATAAAGCAATTTTTGTTTTTGAAATAAAAAAAAGCAAAATGAAGTTTAGAGAACAACATTAAAATTATTTTAGAGCCAATCTCCTTACAGAATCCATAGACTTGATTTTAAAACTACTGAAAACGTTTGTGAGCTATAAGTCGCAGCGTTTGTGCTGGTGCAAGCGTGTGTACATGAGAGAGAGCGAGAGAACCACATGATCAGAGAGAGAGAACCACAAGATCAGAGAGAGAGAGCGCGAGAGAACCACATGATCAGAGGAAGAAAATACCTGGTAGTACTTTTTAACCAAAACAACAAATTTAGAATGATTTTTACAGTATATTGGGCTAAAGTATGGATTTCTTAAGCCAGAATAAACTGCATGCGTAACTGCCCTTGCAAAGTTAAAATTTCAATAACAGAATTCTTATTTCAGTAGGATATGGGATTTTTTGAGTTTCGCAGTGTTTCTACTAATTTTTTGGTATGGGAACTTTTAGGCAGGAGCCTTCTCTGACACCAGTGCTACATCCAGTATATGTGCCTTTAACATTATTGATTCATTCCTACCTCACTGCACATTATCCAACACAATGCCAACACCATGTGTTGCCAGATATGAAATAATTATAATTATTATATATACTATATGGGAACAGTGTGATCTGATTGGTTTGATGTCCGGGGATTGAAAAAAAACAACAGTGGATAATGCTAGGATTGTAACGATGAAAATTATTTTTAGTTTTCTTTTTATTTTCCCATGTTGTGTATACTAAAACAAATAAATTGCCTCAGTCTCGCTGGACGTCACTGAATTGAATAGTTTACTCGACGGAACATCGACATCTGCCTAGCGTTGTTAATTGCAGAGTATATTTTTGGATGATGATTTTTTTTTTACTAGTACTTCTTAGCTGAGTTTCAGTTTTTGAACCACTGTTGACAGTAACAAGGTGTTTTTCCTTAATAAATTAAGGAAAACACAGTATTATTAAATCCTACATTCTGTTTTCTTTAAGGCATGAAATCAGTCATTATTTATGAATATGTTACATTTATCTAGGGGGAAACCCATATGGTAACATTTGTCTGTGCAAGTATGTTTTAAAATGTCATGTTCAACACAGAATTTCAAAATAATCGAGAGTGACAGCTCTACACTGGGTGAATTCACAGTATAGTAATGCATCTCTCCTGATTTAGTAATGTCTTAGTATATTTAAAGTTTTTTAGAGTTCCATTATATCTGTGATCACATCAGAATCATTGCACTACAAGCTGAGACATGCACATGGAACTATGGACCATAAAACCTGGTCTCTGTGTGGCTCTCTGCCCGGGTTTCAGGTGAATTCACGCTTCACTCAGTCTGCTGATAGCTCCTCCGAACAAGATGGAGCCGTCACTACTGCGACTGCAGAAGAAAACAATAGCACCAATCATTTCAGCTTAGCTCGGAACAGCAGAGCAGCAGAGCAGGACACAGAGGGATTCCGTTGCATGCCATGTGGCTTTGTTTCTGAAGACAAGGAGGAGTTTCTGCACCATATCCAGAGTCACCGTGGCGAAGGGGGCAAGGGTGTGCAGTGTCAGCAGTGTGGGGCATGCTTTGCATCAGGCTCTTCCCTTGCCCGTCATCGCTTCATCAGTCATCGAGTACGAGAGGGAGACGTAGATGAGCACCGTGAGAATGCAAGGCATGATGCTGCAGACGGGGCAGATTCTCCAGGCTCACCAACTGTGGCCGAGGAAGGCGGGGACAGCAAGCTTAACTGCAGGGTGTGTGGACGTCACTTCAGCAAAACTGCTGACCTTAACACACATTTTCGTACGCATGGCATGGCCTTTATTAACGCCCACAAAGCGGAGAAGCCAGCCTGAGAAAGAGTGAATAGTAAATAAAGCCATTAATGCTGAATGAAGCTCCAGTTCAAAATGTGAAGTCCTGCTGAGCTATGTTTAAACTTTTTATGTGCCTTAATCACTCTGCAACAATATTACCAAGAAAAACGTGGGCTGCACATGTATGAACCATTTTTGAACTTTTCCACTGTTACAGCCTAAAAATGAATTGGATTTAATTGGGGTTATATATTGTGAATGTTGGAATGCGACAAAAAAAGTTCCCTAGTGTACTGACATTCATTCATTCGTTCGCCAGGCCATTGCAGGGCTGTGCTGAGATAAAAAAAAAGCTATTTTTCATAGCAAAAAAAAATGCTAAGCTTGGTGGAAACCAATCACTGCTAGCAACCACATCCCAACAGTTCAACAGTGAAGCATGATGGTAGTAGCATCGAGTTGACTGTGTGTGTGTGTATATGTGTGTGTGTGTATATATATATATATATATATATATATATATATATATATATATATATATATATATATAT
>JAOUQZ010000044.1:29376720-29396369 GCA_028564935.1 Neosilurus hyrtlii
TATATATATATATATATATATATATATATATACATACACACATACACACACACACACACACACACACACACACACACACACACTGCTTATCTTGGTAATTCTATAACCAAACATCCTGATAATCTTTCTAATTTGTTCACCATTAGTTCACAAAGGCTATAGTTTGCTCACCTTTCCGTGGACATGCAAGACTCTCCTGTCCACACTGGACTTTGGCCGCGCACAGCAGGAGGAAAATAAGTGCAATCTGGACACTCATGGCTAGTAGTTCATAACACAGTTGCCACTGACGAGGACTTTTGTGAAGATCGAAAGCACCAACAGGACAAACATCATGTATGAAACAGAATGTCAACTCATTCTATCCTTTGCCTGTTATTTTTTCTGTCCAAAATGTCCTGAGCTCTGTCTGTGTTCAGTTCAAGACAGTTCTTAAAAATAGCCTTTGGTAGGTGGGCGTTTGTTTCCCCCTAATGCTCTTCCCCTCCCCTCTTTTTCTCCAACTATCACTCGGTCTGTCTTTTTTTCTCTCACTGTGTGTTTGCTAAATTGCAAAACAACGACGCGGGGTCACCCTTCTTAAGCACACAAATGAGACAAATATGCTGTGCAGAGGCAGGAAACAGGATGAGGCGTCTCAGTGACTGAAGCACTGACGCCTTACAGAAAATAGGATCACGGTTCGAATCTGGGCCAAGTTCATTTTTGCATGGAGTGTACACATTTTTCTTGTGCTTGCATGGGTTTCCTTCATGTGCTCTGGTTTCCTCCCACAGTCTAATGTGTGCATTAAATCAACTGGCTACTCTAAATTGCACATACGATTGTGAATGGTTTTTTATGGCTTTGTTAGCCCTGCATTAGACTGGTGACCTGTTCAAGATGCCCCCCACCTCTTGCCTAAAGTCGCTTCCCAGAGACCTTAACAAATAAGTGGTATAGACGATGGAAGGAAGAACCTATAGAGAGCCTTCAGAGTTCACAGAATACAAGTAATTAAATTATAATAATAAAAAAAAACCAAATAAATAATAATAATAATATGAAAAATATTTCATTTGAACATTTTTAATATCATTATTACTTTCAGTGTGGCATTGCCGGAGACAAAAACAGTCAATTTTTAAATACTGTTTTAATCATTTTTAACATTTTTACCCATTACATCAGACTCCACACCCACATGACATAAGGGTTACTGTATACTACAGATTAAACTGCAGATGCTGGTTTCCAAATTAACACACAAAAATTATTCAACAGGGGTTCAAAACCACTACATCTGGGACTTTCAAAGCAAATCACTACTGTTTCACCCGTAAGGAGGATATAAGGCTTAGATTTATCCCAGATCCAGTGAAGCAGGTAATGTTATGTGGTTGTTTCATACAATACAATACAATACAATACAATACATACTGCCATGTCTTCACCTGTGCACACAACCTGTTTTAGTACATGTATCTAAGGCCACTTTTATATGGAGACTGTTACTGGTCCAGGAGACATGACGTGAGATCCTTTTCATGATACTCTTTTCCAGGAAATTTCTGTAGAATCCTAAAGAGCAGATTTATGGCCATTAGTAAATAAGTCCAGTACTCCAGCTCAGAGTCTCGGAACACCAATATGGTGAGATAAATGTGAAAGGGAATGCTGAGTGAGGGTTTTATTCCATTTGAGTTGATAATGCGTTCTCATGGAGAACTGTAGAATTCACACAAACACAAAAACCGCTGCACACATTAGTCCATCGCCTTTCCTTCCATTATCCACAGAATCAAGAAATCCTTCAGTGGTCCATGTAGAAATTTCAATGCATACGACATCATATAATCCATACAGCACAGTAGACTACTTTAAAATATTGCAGGTACCTTCAACACTGAGCATCTCTGTCATTACAATAACAACAAAAAAGTAATAATAACTAAGATATATTTCAGTGCTGAATTCATCCTTTTCCCTAGCACTCTGTTGGCAAACCTAATTTCCATGATATGCACTTGCAATCCACATTATTAGGATCATCTGTACACCTCCCCATTCCTGCTGTATTTCAATCAACGAAATGGTAACCGGGCAATGCATAGTATTTTGCAGGTGCAGGCTCAAGAGCTGCTGTTAATGTTTACACGAAACAGCACACACAACAGTCTAGAGATTACCCAGACTGGTGCAGCTGTATCCCATTTGTATGCCTTGAACAGCTCGCCAATCCAGTGTGGGGCCATCAAGATCACATTTCCCACCATTCTTATGTTTATTGTGCATAATAACTGATATTTCTCACCTGTACATGCATCATCTACTGCATTGCACTGCTGTCACACCATTGACTGTAAATTGCATGATTCAAGAAATGAGTTGCCCTACTGCAGACCCCTAATCCTTACTCAGGTAAGTGGCAGTTCTCTGAAAAATACAACCCTAAATAAAAAATATTGCCAAATACCAAAATAATCTACTCACAGTAATCATAAATACTTAAAGGACAATGAGGAATATCCTAAAAAAGTACGAAAGAAAAAAGACTGTGGAAGTATGGATATTCTACATTAGTATATACTACAGGGAACGGGCACAATTTAATTGGTTTACTATATCAGGATATTAAGCAATTATTGAATGAGGCGAAGTATGATATGGAGGATTATTTGGTTGAGTTGGTTGAGGCCGAGAAACTCTATAATTGCTTCAAAATTATTTCAAAGTTAAACTTATCAGCTGGCCATGATGCAACTTGCGGTTATCCGATGGCAATACCTAAAATTATTAGAATGTCCTTCCACCGATCAGAAAGAGAAAAACTCGAGTGCATAATAATGAACTTTGTCTACCTCACAAAGTTGGGATGGAGCTTGAATTAAAATGGTGGACAAAAACTCACAGTTTGTCACGGTCTCTGATTCTGAAAGCCTAACAATGTAAAAAAAAAAAAAAAAAAGACACTTTTTAAACTTTGAATAGAACACTCATGACCATTGTGGTGGAATGTGTGTGACCATTGTCATGCTATAAAATAACAAAACAAAACAAAACCTAATAATCTAAATAAATTTGCTTTTTTATGTTCCTGTGTAGTACATACTAAAACGTTTAATGAGTTTTAAAAGTTGCTGTAATGAAGCACGCATGATTGCTGTCACATTTTAAAATGTAATAAACCATAAAAATCTGGTTTTCGATTGCTTATGCTAATGTGTAGTACATACAAAAACAATGATTCACCTCAGGCTGAGAGGGTATTGCTGAATGTGTTTAGTTTTAATATTAGTCAGCTTTATCTACCTTGCCTTTGGTGAGTGATTTATATTTAAGTTTATCTTATTATAATATTACATAAACTCTTTGAAATTAAAAAACTATCGGTAAACACATTTCCAGACAAGGATCAATAATCATAGCATGAATGTCTAAGATAGTTTAGTGCAACTAATGACTGTCTAAGTACAGCATATAGAGGATTTACAAGTTAAATTGTCTAATAGTATTGTATAACAATCGAGTCAAGGTGCCTACACTTGAAGCGTCTTGTGTAAGTCCATTAGCCTCAGACAGGAACACACTGCAACTCTAAACATGTGTATCAGTTAACTGCTCTTGTTACAATTTCTCTGCTAGATGCTTGCAACAAAGACAAAGGAAATGGATAAAACCTTACTGCGATTGTAACGGCTAAGTAAAGCTCTGATATATCATCTGCTTTAAAACTGTTTTTAACTTAAACCAGACTTTGAAATACTCATCTGCACTAAATGGGATGTAAGAGCAAATACTATATTTGTATTTATATTTATATTATGACTGACATTGTTCATTTCATTACTATTTCTGAGTCTCATAATAGACCAATTATGTAGTGAAACATAAACACAGCACAACAGAGATATGAAAACAGAATTCTCCTGTCTCTTTGAAATAGTATGCACTGTATGTATACCGTATTCAGTGATTTTGATGTATCTGCACTTACAGGACTTTGGTTTATGTGTGTGAGTTTTTATCAATACACAGATGAGTTCTGGGCATCCATAGTCCTTGTCCCCAGTCAGATGTGAAATCAGTGAAACATTCAATGGGATACAGAGGAGTTACTCTCAGTAAATATTCTCAGTATTTCTCACTGATCACTTGCCAGTAGACGTTTCCCCAGTAGACGTAGAATGAAGTGGAGAAAGACTGCTGGCTCCACTGCGTTGTTCTCCTGTCCTCTAACAGGCTTTCCTATGAGAGAAAGCACAGGTAATGTTAATGACATCTTAATCACTGAATAAAAGGCAGAAATTCCCCTTAAGCAGATGCATCCTGCTATTTGCTTGTCTGGTGAATTAAAGATCTCAGGGGAATATTATAGGGGAATATTTCTCCTAATTAAAACATGTGTTTTACATGCAGCCAGGGGCATCTAAGAGTTTCCTACAATCCTACCGAAAGTAAATAAATTCCTGGCTAACAAAAGGTGTCTGCTTGTTTATACAGTGATTGACGTCTTGTCCAAGTCTGGCTAAGCACTTGTTTAAAAAAATGCATCAGATTCCTCAGGAAATGTTTATTAATGATTATAATGTGAGTGATTATACATGCACCAAACAAGCTCTAGTAAAAATGTATCAACCATGTACATACATTTTTTATATCAACATTATATACACATAGATTAGTCCATTTGTACATGGCTGTGAAAGAGTTCTATGGTGTGTTTACCTCCACTACAAGACTGTCGCTTCAATCTCCACTTGTGCAATATTTGCCATGCTTAACTGGACATCACTAAGACTGTTGCTGGGGACAATGTTCACATTTGTTTGTCCTGTGCTCTCTGGAAAGGTTTCCTGGGGACCAATCAAAGAGGAAGATGTGGAGAGAGGTAGGGCCTGTGAGCTAGACGGTATGTTCTGAGCTATGGAGGCCACTGTCTGTTTTTTCTTGCGGAGTGTATCGATCCAACTCGTGCTGTGCCGTGAAGCAAATGTTGCAAGAGTGAGGGAGCTCAGACGCATATTTTTGCCCGATGTGATCAGCTCTCCAAAGCCCTCTTGATGCGCAAACGCATAACCTGAACGGCGAGAGCCACCATGACATGATCGCCCAAGAGCTCCACTCCCCGAGGCACCCTTCCCACCAGCACCAGACCCGGGACGTTCACCGGGCTTCCACTTCTTCTGACGCACGAGTTGAGTATAGCGCACCTTGAACAAAAGGTGAATACAGGCAAAATCAACTAAATTGCCAGCTGTTGGAAAACACACATATACACATGTGCACACACACACACCTTCCTATCTATCCCTGAGAGGACTTTCCATTAACATGCATTTAGTGAAATAAGTTTTTGGTATAAAAAGAAACAAACACAAACGAACAAATGTCCCAACAAGGTCACGACTGTCAGATACATCTCTCCTTGTGGGTATACTTGGTATTTAAAACCCTAACCTAAACACATACACACTCAGTTTAACACTGTATATGATCTGTATTTGTTGAAAATATGTTTTGGCTTACAGTATCTGATAGCTGGGGTTTAAGGTTTAGCTTGAGAAAGCGAAAGGCAACAACGGGGGCAATGCAAATCACTGTAGCTAAAGCAATAGTCAACCACACCACTGGTTGTGCTAATGTGTTCTGCGCACTTCCTGTGGAGAAAGAAACACATATTGCATCATTAAATCTTACAAACATGTTTACCATCTAAAAAATATACTTCCCAGTTAAAGCAGTTGACAAACCAGTTATCTTTTTTTTTCTTCCCAAAATTCTTAATAAGAAAGAAAAAAAAAAGAAAAAAGAAAAAGAAAGAAGAGGAAAAAAAAAAAAAAACATGACATTGGTTCAGCCAGAAGTCCACTGATCTGAATTTCAAAAATTCTGTGCATAGATATTCATAACTTGAGTCTGGATGGTTTGGACGGTTAGTACAGTCTTACCCAAGAAGTGAAACTGCTTGGGGAAGAAGTTGAACAGGACGCTAGAGTGCATGGTGAAGAGGATAGTGAAGTAAGCCCCCAGAGAACCCCACACAAAGAAATGGTTAATAGCTGTCCAGTATCCTGTGTCGAGAGAAATCTGCAAATAAATACACACAAACCTTGATGAACAGATACAAATTCAGAATGATGTCATGTTGCTATACAGACTTAATATCTTAGTACACAATGTCACTGTGGACTATTCAAAGGTGCCTTATATTTGGTATCATGTTAAAATGTATTAAAATGTCATTCAAACTCTAAAAGACACATTTTGTAATAATACATGTAAACCCCTTTCACAAACTACCTAAAATGTTTGATGTCGTATGAGTTTAGCATGCAGAGATTTGAGTGCGTAGTTGCATTCAAATCTAAAATACGTGTTGGACATTTGTTATTGAGGAAAATAGGACAGGTGTGTAAGGTAAATCAGACAATGTTTATTAAAAACAATACGATTTCAGCAGGACAAAGAAAAATATCTTTGTTACTCCTGTGATACTTACGGATGACTGCCGTACATGTTACATGATATAAGTACACACTGTTTTAAAATTGTCGTACTAAACACGTGGGTGTATAAGGAAGCCCAGTGCGATTGACGTAATTATAGGACTGTTGTAAAAAAAAACATATAGTTCTGAGCACATCAGATGGCCCAAAACACATTATTAAAGCTGTAGGATGTCGTAGGGCTTCACAAAACAGACTTATGAAATGGACTTGACATCAATAATTACCTCAAATTTTTAACATTAAAACATTTTAACCAAACAAAATATAATAAAAAGTTCTGCCTTTTCACAGCTTGGAAATTACTGCACTGAATATTATTTTCTTTAGCTAGTAAAAATGTGTGTCCTTTGTGAAATCTCCAAATCCCAGAATGATCTACATCAATAGCTGTCCTCAGTTAATAAAAGTGATTTAATTAATACCAATATAGATAATGATTTAATCAATCATTCTCATGCTGTCGTTTTACTTCAAATCAAAATCAAAGACAAATCAACAGGTTAACTAGGGGTAACAGAACAAAGGATGGAGTTTCCTGAAACACTTTCATGCACTTTTTACTTCTTTACAAACAGAAAGAGCATATTACACGTTTCTAAAAAAAAAAAACATTTACATACTACAACCAACAACTCAAAACATGTAGAACCTCATCAAGCTTCATTAGCTTCCTTTGATGCAGGCAAATAGCTTGGCATACTAAAAACAAGATGCCATGGGGCATTTTTGGGGTGACTTCCACATCTCAATTGGCTCCCTCTATAAGTGCCCTAAAAAGGGTACACAACATCCACAGCCCTAGTACACTATAGCCCTAGTGCACTACTTATCTATTAGGTGCTTTTATTAAAATCTGCACAATTTAACATAGCACGACTCGGAAAGTCGCACAAAGTAGAGTGAAGAGCAGGTAATTTAATGTTAAGTCATTATATTAATTATCTCAAAACTGAGTGTTACAATCAAACACAGCACAAACATATAGAACTGCACAAAGCGAGGTGTAAAAAAAATTTAAAAAAGCATAAAAATGCCAACCCAAATTTTTCGTCTTTTACATTTACATTTACATCGAGGTGCATCGAGGCAACTGTGGCTTGTGGCCAAAAAGTGACGGAATAGCATATAGTCAGGAAAGTCAAAACACATATGGAATTTTCCATTTTTGTCCTTTGTAATCTTCAGAAGTGAAGGGTTACGTCATGTCATAACCTCGTTCTGAGTTGTTGATCTGGGAGTGGCTGCTAGCCAGGAATGGTGGTGCCCATTTCTTTGGATTAGCTCTGTTATTAATTACTGGGGCCATGGAACTCTTCTAAATCATATTTAATTGTGTACTTAATTAGTACTAATTACAGTAAAAGTAATTTATTCTAGTACTATAGCTCCCCTTTAAGGTAGAAGTTGAACTAGAGGTGGATCCTTCAACAGAATACTGATCCTAAGCACACTAGCAAATCCACAAAGGAATGGATCAAAGATTTGAGCCCCACTGAAATGTTGTTGGGAACTTGAAAACATCCTAGAAAACCCATCACAACTGACAAAAGAGTGCAGGCTAATGTCAAAGTCTGATGGACAATTATGCAAAATGCTTACACAAAGTATTTACTAAAAGTGGCAAGGGTGTATTTCCTTAAAAAAAAAAAAAAAAAAGAATATAACATCTATTAATTTTTCTGTTAAATAAATTTTGGAAAAATCTCATCAACTTTAGCATTTTTATCTTTAGGTACTATGTTAAAGATATTATATGTTAGGGCCATTTGACAAATCCTAAATATAGCAATTGACCTTGTGACATAGAAACAAGGTCAAGATGACCCACATACAATCCCACACTATTCATCTTTGAGTTAGACCATACAGCAAATTTGGTGATCCCATGTCATTTACTTCCAAACTATTTTTACTAGGCAGTTGTACAGATGAATGGATAGAATCCGATTCTATAGCTCCCTTCTACAGACCTTTAGTGGTGGCGGGAGCTAAAAAGTGCCTGAATAGTTATTTTTCCTCCCTATAGGACACTATTCTCGGTACAGCAGTGACTCTATCTCTGGCATTAGTCTGAAAAGGGACAGCATTACTGGCAATTTTAAACAGTTTTATATATAAAAAACACAGCGCACAAATGTTGTGTGGTCAGAAACTAAACACTAAGGAAGACACGTATCAAAAATTTTTGTATATGGAAAAGACATGCTAAAGATGCTAAAGTCTTTGACTGTATACCTACAAGGTGCACCAACAAGGTAAGTGTGTCTAATAAAGTGTTCTTCTCCTTAATGAAATGGAAAATACTGAATGAAAATTTGTTATAGAATGTCTCAAAATCTTAGGTTGAACTTATGGTATAAAAAAAACTATTTTGATGACTGAAATCAGCTGTAAAATATCATAACTGACCTGGACACTGACGACAATGACAAGGGCTGTGGCGGTGGTGACAGCAAAGGTCTGATAATCAGCAAGCGGAACACCATTGTTTTGCGTGGCCCGAGAAAGAATTCCATATGGCACAAAGAACAGCACCACAGAAGTGTAGATCCCTTGAGTAATGCAAATGAAGAACTCGCGCTTGTTAAAAAGCAGGTTTAGTTGACCTGGCTCATACAGTTTTGGGCATTCCAGACTGTGCTTCTCAGGGACATCCTGGGGAAAGAAAGGAAGGTATGACAGTTTTATGATTGCTAAACTAGATTTTCAACAAAGAGTTCTAAAAGAGTTGATTTTTTTAGTGTGAATACCTGATCAAAAATGCCCATGGCCAAAACAGGCAATGATGTGTACACAATGTTGTAGAGAGTGATGAAGTACTGGTCATATACTGTCTAAATGAGACAGAAAAACAAAGGTCAGGTTAGAAACTTTGTATATAAACAAAATATTCCATAGCAGAGTACCTATTTTATAACAGTACACTTCACTCTCGATTTCCTGGACTATTGGGGGTGGGGTAGGCTGTCCAGGAATCTCAAAAGTCCAGCAATTGCTAATTTCCGGGGGTCCCTACCCTTTTCCGGACATTTACCATAATCAGTCCGGTAATCGCCATCATTCAGCAGCAGCCCCAGACTATTACAACACTTATCCGACACGCAATACACAATATTGTGTTCAGACAAACTTATGGAGCATATCAGCACATTCGTTTATCACATTCATTTTAAATGTGGGTTCCGGCTCGACATCACTTTCCTCACTTTCACTTTCCTCCCCGTCACTGATGCCACTATCTGTTCATCAGACATAATGGGCCCCTCTGCTGCTTCATTTTCGTCCATCCACTCAGACGAGAATGAGCCGGACAGGAGGGAGGTTGGAAAATCATGACCGACCCGGACTTCCATCATCGATTCCCGGACTTGTCCGAGCATTCTTCTGGCCATACCAAGTAATGTCCGGTGCTGGATTATGTACGGGAAATCTGAAATCTGGGAAGTAGGGGTACCGAAAATCAAGGGTGAAGTGTATACTACACGGGTCAGAACAGGTTCAACATACCTGCTGCTGGTAAGCTGTAAACCAGTACCACCTGTTTCAGCCCCCACTGTCTTGTGGGAGCCTTGGGAAAAGCAAAAGCTAAAATTCAATTCAATTCAGTTTAATTTGTATAGCGCTTTTTACAGCTGACATTGTCACAAAGCAGCTTTACATAGTAAAAGTAATTTAAGGAGAAATCTAAGAATTTTTCTACAACCCCCTACACAACCCCCTACACATCCCTAATGAGCAAGCCCGCAGCATCAGTGGCAAGGAAAAACTCCCTCAGTTGACACAAGGAAGAAACCTTGAGAGGAACCAGGCTCAAAAGTGAAACCCATTATCATTTGAATGAGTCCATAGAATACAAACCATATAAGAAAAATTTCATTACAGTCCAACACGTAGTCCGGTTGGTTATACCTCAGCTGTAAGTCCTCAATAACTGCAGCAAGAAAGTTTATATCACCAGCAGTGAAAAGTCGTCTTCACAGTCTCTGAGTGCAGATCTATACCGGATCGGTTGTCGCCCGGGTCAACAATTTTGGAGTTTTGGAGAAACATCCACACTTGAAGGGCATAAGCTTTTCTTTAATGGTGATGAAAATAAACATGGCATTAGATTTCTCGTCCACAAAGAAGCAATGGACTCGGTTATGGGCTGTCGTGTAGTGTTGTCATGCTAACAAACACATGTGGCCCCATAAAGCTTCAAGAATATGGACATGGCACAGCCCAGGTTTTCAACATCACAACAAAATTGACTACATCATGACTGGAAAATGCTTCAAATCGGGTGTGAACATCAACAAAACAAGAAGCTTTCCCAGAGTTGACATCGGAAGTGATCACAATCTACTAATGATGAACTTTCGCTTGCTGCTAAAGAAAACCAATAAGCCAAACAATCCAAGAATTAGGTTTGACCTGGACAAATTGAAAGACCTAGAAGCTGCTAAAACCTTCCAAGCAATGATTAGAGGAAGGTTTGCTCCACTAACAATCTTTAACATTGAAGACAATGACAAACTTCATGGTTACCAACATGAATACAGCAGTGATTGAAGTTGCCACTGAGATCATTGGCAAATCCCACCCAAAAAGAAAACCTGTGGCAGAACCGACATTCTGGACCTTTGTGACAAAAAAAGACAATTAAAGGCAAAAAGGACCACTGCAGAAGGAGCCAAGCAGTACAAAAAAGTCAACTACAAGATTAAGCAAGGTAGGAAAATGTTAAAGAGTTGATAGAAAGGCAATGTTGCAAAATAGAAGATGATTTGAACAAGAACAATACCAAGAAAGCCTACAAGACGGTAAAAGAACTCACTAACACGAAGCAAGGGTGATCCCCAACCATTCAAGATAAATCAGGAACATGCCTTACTGAAGAACAAAACATCCTTAATAGATGGACCAAAGACTGCTCGAGTAACAGGTGATCCAGAAGTTCTAAATACGCCAGACTCAACAAATGAAGATCATTTTCCAATCTTACGTGAGGAAATTGAATCAAAAATTAAATCTCATTCATTAGTTATCTCATTCATCACATCTCATCTCATTCATCACAGTCATTAGTCATGGCATTACCAAAAACGGGCAAAGTACAACTATGCCAGAACTATCGCAACATCAGCCTGATTCTGCCATGCCAGCAAAGTAATGCTAAAAGTCATATTAAATAGACTAAAACCTCAAGCGGAAAGTATCATTGCTGAGCAAGCAGGCTTCAGGGCTGGAAGAAGCACCACAGAACAGCAACAAAATCTGTACCATGTATTCATTGACTTCAAAAAGGCATTTGACCGGGTATGGCATGAAACGTTGTGGGCCACAATGAAGAAATTCAAAGCTTATACAGCAAGGCCCAGAGTGCAGTTTTCATCAACAACAGCATAGGTGACTGGTTCAGAACTACAGTCGGTGTACAACAGAGTTGCTTACTATCACCCACCCTTTTTAACCTGTTCTTAGAATGCATCACGACAGATGCGCTGGAAAACCACAAAGGCACAGAGAGCACTGGCGGCAGAACAGTTACAAATCTTCGTTTGGCCAATGATATTGATGGGTTGGCAGGAGAGGAAGTGGAACTTGCCAGCTTGGTAAAACTTGACACCTCTAGTGCCTATGGAATGGAAATCAATGCAATGAAAAGAACAAACTGGTGACCAGCAACACTAATGGAATTTCAATTGACGTAAGTGCCAATGGACAACAATTAGAAACAGTACAGCACTTCAAATACCTTGGAGCAATTGTTGCAGACAAAGGTTCAAACCTGACCTGCTTTCCAGAATTGCACAGACAACAGCAGAACTCACAAAGCTCAAACCGATAAAGAATGAAGAGAACATTTCACTCTATTTCACAATACGACTGATGCGCTCACTTGTGCTTTCAATCTTCCTTTATGGTTGTGAAATGTGAACACTTACAGCGGATCCCCAGAGAAGAATTTAAGCCATGGAGATGAGATGCTACAGAAAGATCCTTTGCATCTCCTAAATTGTGCACATCACCAATGACAGTGTTCACTCCAAAATCCAACAAGCCATCGGACTATTCACAGAGTTACTAAAAATGGTGAGGGCACATAAACTGAAATGGTATGGACATATAACAAGATCGTCCTACCTTGCTAAGACCATTTTGAAAGGAACTGTCCCAGGGGCAAAATGAAGTGGAAGACAAAAGAAGAGGTGGAAGGATAACATCAAAGAGTGAACGGGACTTAGCTTCAGTGAATCACCCCCTACGACCCGACACCGGGTTACGGGACAGACAGATAGGGATAGACTACACAGGAATGGTGTGAACAGTTATTCACCTCAGGCTCAGTGGATATCACTGAGTTCAATGAACAATTGCTTATTATAGAATCACAGAATTATAGAGACACAGAATATTACACTCTCCTTACTTCAGCCGACTCATTTTGGTGCTTGCAAGATAAATGAAAATGGACAGAGGCCTTAAGCTCTGCTCTTACCCTGATCTCTGTGTAACAAACATGTTTTATTTCACCATGCCAATTCATTTTGTATCCTGGTGTTACAAGAAATTCCACCTCTGACACCATCTAGATCTCGTCATTACTCGCAGAACATCTTTGAACAGCGCAATTTTTACTTGCAGCTATCACAGTGCTGACTGCAAAGCTGACTACTCTCTAGTCAACAGTACGGTGCGTTCGCATTGGGTAATATTATTCATGAATGTGGTATTATCTTTCATTGTTACACTGATGATACACAGTTATATATATATTTCAGCAAAGCCAGATGAGATACACCAGTTTAATAGAATTGAGAATTGTGCAAAAGACATTAGACACTGAATGCTTACTAACTTACTAATCACTTGTACTCAGATAAGAGACAGCCAGAAATAAGGTTCCTGATTATGTAGTAAGTTTGGATGGTGTTTCAGTTTCGTCATGGGTAGCAGTAAAGGACCTTGGAGGGATTATTGACCCTGGTCTTTCATTTTAAGCTCATGTAGATAATATTACTCGGATAGCCTTATTTCATCTCAGAAATATTTCTAAAATAAGAAATATGATGTCACTGCATGATGCAGAAAAACTTGTTCATGCTTTTATTACCTCGAGATTAGATTATTGTAATGCGTTTTTGTCTGGATGTTCTAATAGGTGCAAAAACAAGCTCCAGTTAGTCCAGAATGCAGCAGCAAGAGTTCTTACTAGAACCAGAGGACACAAGCATATCACCCCCATCTTATCTACAATGCACTGGCTACCAGTTACATTTCAAATCAAATATAAATTGCTACTTTTAACCTATAAAGCACTTTATATTAATATTCACGTATCTTGGTGAACTTCTTGTTGGTTATGACCCAGCTCGCCCCCTTAGATCAAAAGGTGCAGGCTGCTTAGTGAAACCTCGAATACTGAGGACTACTGCAGGGGCAGACCTTTCTCATAGAAAGCCTCACAGTTATGCAATAACCTTCCAGTTAATGTTTGGGACTCAGACACCTGTTTTTAAGACTAGGCTGAAAACCTACTTGTTTAGTTAAGCATTTTGTTAATAGGCTTTTATTAGGTAAAGGAGCAGATCTGGGGGTTCTCAGGCATAAGGAGTTCTGGTAAACTGTGTTTAGTGGAGTGGCTGATTGCCCATTGTCTCAGGGCGCCCTCATGCCTGCCTTCCTTCTGGTTTCTCTCTTTTTACTTATGCTGCCAAAACTAGTCATGCCGGAGTTCCTGCTAGCACGCAGGACTAATAAACTCTTCTTTCACCATTACACTGTTATAAGCATACCTAACAGCCTCTCACTCCCTCTCTCCTTGGAAGCCCCTCGCTCCTGCTGCTGATGACTTTTCACTGCTGGTGATATAAACTCTTTTGCCACAATTATTTAGGCCTTACAGTTGTGGTATAACCAACCGGACTTCATGTTGGACTGTAATGAAGTTATATGGTTTGTATTTTATGGTTTCACCCAAATAAGGATGGGTTTCCCTTTTGAGCCTGGTTCCTCTCAAGGTTTCTTCCTCTGAATTGAATTGAACCTGGAAAAAAAACCTGTCACTTTGATCTGAGAGAAAGTTACAAACAATATGGAACAATACCAGCAGGAAACTTCACTGTTAAAAATCTCTGTTGAACTCTGTAGTTTACATCTAAGTAATTTGTACATTTTTCTTTTGTTAGCTAACAAATACAAAATGTGAAATCTAGACAAATAAATTTTTTTTGTAATTTCTTTCATTTATGACAGCTTGGCTAATAAATGTGTTAATCACTGTACCACCATTGCATGCATTCTTCATTTAATGCAATAAAACTGCAGGATGTTTACTTCACAAGTCTGAACATTCATTCATAACAGCATTGATGTGGTCTAGCACGCAAGGTAACTGAAATGAAAGCTTAGTAGAGAGAGGGTTTTTGAGTTCTCAGATGACATTACACTGCCTGTAGCCACAAACATCTTACCTGAGCTGAGAATCCACAGAAGAAGCCAAACCAGAAGTGCACCATGGTGAAGGCAAAGTTCTTATAAAAGAAGTAGCAGAGGAAGCGGCACATGCGTAGGTAGGACCAGCGACCATGTACCAGTAGCAGGCGCTGTAGGAATCGGAACTGGGAGAAGGAGTAGTCAGACGCCAGCACTGCTTGAATGCCCTCCTGCCCGCTAATGCCCACACCTATATGAGCCGCTGGATATAGAAGAAAACATGCTTATGTATGATTATTTAAAAAATGAACACACAAAATTAATATCTATATACGGAATTTTATATTTAATGTTCAGCTCAGGTAACTCCCATACCACTCATTCATAGAATCTTTAATTTGATGTCTCAGTATATTGACAAATTTTCAAATTGCAATACTAATAAGTAATATAATTAACAATTATTTGTTGAAGGCGAGATGAAAATCGCTAAATAATTCACACCTAGAGGCAATCAAAAATATCAATTACCCAGAGGAAACCCATGCAAGCATGTGAACTACAGAAAGAAACACTTGAGCCCAGGACTCAAACCCTGGACTGTCTTGCTGTGGGCAGACGTGCTAACAACTATGCCACCAAGCCCCTTGTTGATGTCCTTGGTGGAATGCTTTGCATTGTTGGGATTTGTGGAGTTTCTTGTGCCTCTTGTGTGTAGGCAATATTTTAGCCTACTTGCCGCGAACAGAAAACCCCAGCCTAATGTGCGAACAGGCCATTGGCCACAGGTCTATGAGAGAATATACAGGGCAACCTCCCTTTTTATGGCATGGAAAACATTGTGACAGTATGTGTCACTGGTCTGTTTAAAGAGGTAGTTTCAGTATGCCACCAGCTCAGGACATACTACTGTATTAAAACTGTTAAATGTTTAAATCAATGTATTGGTTCAGGCTTCTTTAGGAAAACAAGAAAGGACAAAATAAAAACTTATAAAAAAATATAAAAATATTTTTATTTTACCCTTTGTTGTATTCTTGTTCTGTTGTGTAGTTAAAGAAAAAATAAAATACCTGTTCTCAAAATGATTTTTTTCCCGTCTCCTGTCTTGGGTTTAAATAATAGAAATCCAACAAAACAAGGAATAAAAAACAATGGCCTCATTAAAAATATAAAATAAAATCCTTCATTTCTCATGCATTTGGAGTTGGACATTTTGTGACATTTTCAAAGTAAAAAACAAGTGGGTGAGTCAGCAAATGTGGACATAGCAATATGGGAAATATGTTGAGAAAAGTCTTACCAGACAGCATACAGGAAATTTGTACATAAACACCATTGCTTTCCACGTGCTTCTTTGTTTTCAGTTGTGACACAATACTGTTTAGTTGCAGACATTCTCTCATACAAACAACACAGTAGTAGCTCAACATGGGAAAACACTCACACACACACACGCACACATGCAAGTATTCATTACCCCAACCCTTATCTCATTATCATTATCCCTCTGCCCTAAGCTGCATTTCCCCACTATGTACAATTAGTATACTCTCAGTTTGTTTCATTCACTTGGAGCAGGAGGGCGTCAACATTATTGTTGTTTAAAATAGAAAAATAAGATACAAAAATCTCGTTTTAGCTTTTTCATGTATTATATACACTAACCCTAACCAGTAGGGTTACAAGGGTGTCTCGCCTACTGGACGCAGCTTAGGATGGCTTCTTCCATGAGGACTGTTTATCAGAGCAGGCTGATAAAACTGCTGTTGAAGCACATAAATCATAAAAATATCAATGTTCTTACCATCAAATTATTTAATTCCAAATGTTGGAATAAGTCTAGTATTAATGGAAGACACGGCTGGCAAGATTTAGCATGCTAACCTTATGAGGTTGGGTCAGAAAGAAATCTCAGCCAGTAGACACATTTCTGCTTGGTGCATACAAGCAGCAGCAAAAGACCCTGATGAGTGTGGGTCCATTCCTCAGAGCAGACCACATTTTGTCAAAAAGAATTATTGGAAAAAAAACACTATTACTACAAAATACTTTCATGTCAAATTTTGTTGTTGCCTTTTGTGGAATAACTCAAGAATGAGCAGTGGAACCAACCGTGTATTATCAGCTTTAAGCCTAGTCACCGCTTACCCTTTGCGAAGCACACAGAGCTCATCTGACCTGTTATGGTTAAAATATGCAAACAAACAAACAAATAAATAAAATCTTGTTTCAGTGTGTATTTTGTTTTGTTTTTTTTTTTTTGTTTTTTTTCTCAGAATTTTTTTGTGCCCGTGTAGTGTACATTAAAACAATTATGCATTTCAGGTTTAATGAATGGCTCTAAATTGATTAGTCCCCTCAATATTATATCTTGGAAGGTTCAGCAAGATTGATTTTTGGCGAATTATCGTTAAATATTATTTATAAACTTTCATCAACCTTTTTAACTTTTTATGAAAAATGTCCCAGGAACAATGACTACAAGGCTGGACATTCCACCAGGATGAAAAATAGGGCAGCGGTGGCCTAGTGGTTAAGATGATGGGTTGCTTATCTGAAGGTCAGCGGTTCAATCCCCACTATCACCACTGTTGGGCCCTTGAGCAAAGGCTCTTAATGCTCAGTTGTATTAAAAATGAAAACTGTAAGTCGCTCTGGATAAGAGTGTCTGCCAAATGCTGTAAAACCATTACAGTATGCAATTCACAAGTATATTCACACACTCATTTAAACTCTCTGGAAATTTATCTTCACCCATCCAACAGCAACCATGTTTTTGGGAGGAACATTGTAGTAGGCAAGTGAAAAACTCACAGGAATCTCACATTAAAGCAAGGAGAACGTGACACTATAGATATTTTTTGAATGTTACATATACATTGGATTTGAAAAGTCTACTATGTTGAAACTCTTGTGAAATGTTTAAATGTGTAAAATAGAACAAAAAAAAGAAAAAAAAAGAAAAGGAGAAGTGTTTGTTGTAAAAAGTGTTAAAGTTTTGCTCTCCTGTTTTTCAACAGATTTCAAAACCATACATTTTCTTCTGAAGCTTGTATTGACATGCATTTATGGTTTGGGTTCTTATCATATAGAACTTTTTCTTCATATTCAACTGTTTCTGCAAGTTTTATGTCAAAACAAATTGGCATTTAAAGCTATCTATTATACCTCAAATCTTCACTAGACAGATGACACAGGATAATGCATATCTACATATATACATATCTTCTGTGTCTTTAACTGGCCTCTTCAAACATAATTTTCTTACACAAATGTTTTCAGCGTATTCAGTTCAGTGTGACTCAGACTACCTCACATATATGAAGAATACAGGGTATTGTTGTCACATGCAGGGAATGGCCAGTACATGCCAGATATTTCTGTAACTCCTATTACTGCATGTTTCTTCAAATCCTCCCTGATATCTTGTGAACCAGAACTTGTGAAACAGATCTTGTGAACATGGATGTCACTAGATTCATGGTACAGCTAATGTTTTGGATGTTTTTGGACCAATGTACTGACTCATTACCTTTGACAGTGATATTTTGTACATGCTTTGTAATTGCATGGTGGACCATGGCTTTAGTACTGAAATGAAACCAAGAAAATGTCAAGGTGTCTATGAAAACTGCTAAATAAAACTCGTTTATTAGGCCTAGAAATCCATATTTATATTTAGAATTTTTGGCACTAATTCTTTGGTGACGTAGTATAACTTATATTTTGTATTTATGGCAAAATTTAAAAAAGAAAGTTTTTCAAAGAAAATTGTGGGTCTTTTTTCAAATTACTATCATGCTTTACAGATTTCATAAACACACACACACACACACACACACACACACACGGTTGTTTTTTCTGGCTGGGTTCCTTAGTTCAAGTGGAATGTGTACAAGTAGATGTGACCTTTAAGGTCAGTATTAGAATTTACATAGACTTACACTAACAATGAACAGTCAGGGTTCTTTGATTAAAACAGCAAGCCCATAAAAAGCTGGGCATCCGGCAGCCATGTAACTGATAACAGAAACCTGGCAAATTGTGATGCTGGGGTCAGCACTCCTGCACTTACTTAACAATGCAGGTCAGTTTTATTTATGTTGGTGAGCATTTGCATTTATTGGAAAGGAAAATGCTGAAGCAAGGTGAAGAGGTGAAAATCTCCAGCTCCATAAAAAAAGAAATGATTTTCCAGAAATTTCATTGTTCATTTAAATTTTTTAATTGTTCGATTTGTTCAAGATATAAGAATTGCCTTTTTAACTGCACTCTCTCTTATCTGCTCTAACATGCATACAGCTCTCAAAATGAGAAAGATCGATTATACATGTCATTATTTTAAAGCCTACACAGAATATCATCTAGATTAAGTTTTTACTGTTAAAACTTTGGAAGCTATCACTGTTCGTAGGACTGACTCAAAATAAAAAGAATGGGGAAGAAAGGTTAATTTACTTTCTGTGTTGAGAAAGCATGTAGTTATGTGAAAGGAAGTATTTTCCTGGCAATGGGTAATTTTTTTTAAATATACCTCTCTCTCTCTCTCTTATATATTATATATATATTTATACACACACACACACACACACACACACACACACACACAGTGTGCAGAATTATTAGTCAAGTGATTTATTTTGACCATATCATCATTTAATCAATAATTTCCAACTCCAAGCTGTATAAACTTGAATGCTTATTGGATTTAATGCATATCAGGTGATGTGTATTTGT